>VBSM01000483.1:38947451-38967089 GCA_008086735.1 Cheirogaleus medius
AACCCCAATTGAGAAAGCTAGATAATTTCATGGTGGTAGCTTAAGAGTAAGCCAGTAGAATATAAAAAACAGAGAGTTGATTTTTGACTTTTGAACTTCAAAAGCTGAAGTCTTGTATATAATATAGGGTACCCATATGTCTGGAAACATAGATAATATTATATGATATATTTTCACATTGAAAATGTTGCCTAAGTCTCAAGATTTTATGGATACCCTGGAGATTTAGAAGATTGTTTACTAAGCTAAATGTTTTTCCTCTGCCTTAGGGGAGGTAAAGTTCCTGGATGAATATAAGAAGTTTAGTTGAAAATAAAGTAGTAAGATGTTGCTGAGTGACCCTGAGAAGAGTTTGAGAGATCTGAGAGTAGAGGAGACTTGTGCTTATCTTTATGGGAGAAACCAAGGGCCAAGACAGGGGGCATGGCTCAAGTTGCAAGAATTCCCAAATCCATGCCTCTTACAGGGTGAAAGCAGTGGATTTAAATGGTGGCATGATATGCTTAGGACAAGAAGACTTGACACTGCTTTACAGATGCAACCCTGGAGAATAGGGTACTGAACTCAAGACTTTGAACTTACTAGGTAGGGCTGGGATAGGGACAGAATCTATTCAGTTTACTTTGAGTTGACCTTGATTTAATTTCTACTGTGAAGTAAAAGAAGTGGAATGTGATGTTCTGTTGTAGAAAAATAAAGTTAATTTTTGCATCCCTGAGCTTCTGATCTGAAATAGCACACCCATAAAATGTAGCAAGAATAGGGTACTCACAAGACATTTATAGCTTAATGAAGAAGATAATTTACAATAGAATGAAGAACTCATAAAAGTCTTAAGGAAGAACAAAGCATCTGTAGATGCTAAAATACCCAGAGTTAAATTAAAAAATAAAAGTAAAGCTGTACTAAAATAGTAGATATACATTTTGTTGGTTGTATAAATTGATACAAATTCCCACAATAATTCCATTTTTAAGGATCTATACTAAGTAAATAATAGATAATATATACAAATCTGTATATATGAAATTATTCATTATGGCATTATTTATAATTACACACAAATTGATACAATTTGGATATCCAACCACAGGGAGTTAAATTTCCATTTTTGGTGAGGTATTACTATATACAGTCATTAAAAACCATGATTTTTAAAACTATGAGATATCACAAAAAACTATTTATTAAAGACAGTAGTTGAAATCCTAAAATTAACATGGAACTAAAAAAGAGCCCAAATAGCCATCCTAAGCAAAAAGAACAAAGCTGGAGGCATCACATTACCTGACTTCAAATTATACTATTAATTCAAGGCTATAGTAACCAAAACAACATGGTACTGATATGTGAATAGACACATAGATCAATGGAACAGAATGGAGAACCCAGAAATAAAACCTCATACCTACAATGAACACTAATCTTCAACAAATTAGACAAGAACATACACTGGGGAGAAGACATCTTATACAATAAATGGTGCTGGGAAAGTTGGATAACCATATGCAAAAGAATGAAACTGGACTTCTATCTCTCACTATATACAAAAATTAACCCAAGATGAGTTAAAGACTCACGTGTAAGACCTAAAACTATAAAAATTCTAGAATAAATCTTATGAAAAACTCCTCTGGACATTAACCTTGGTAAAGAATTTATGACTAAAACCCTAAAAGCAAATGCAACAAAAACAAAAATAGACAAATGGGACCTAATTAAACTAAAAAGCTTCTGTACAGCAAAAGAAATAATCAAGAGAGTATACAGACAACCTATAGAGTGGAAGAAAACATTCACAAACTATGCATCTGACAAAAGACTAATATTTAGAATCTACAAGGAACTAAAACAACTCAACAAGATAAACAACCCCATTAAATAGTGGGCAAATGACATAAACAGATATTTTTCAAAAGAAGACATAAAAATGGCCAACAAACATATGGAAAAATGTTCAATATCATTAATCCTCAGAGAAATGCAAATGAAAACCACAATGAGATACCATCTTACACCAGTCAGAATGATCATTATTAAAAAGTCCAAAACCAATAGATGTTGGCAAGAATATGGTGAAAAGGGAATGCTTATACACTGTTGACAGGAATGTAAATTAGTACAACCTCTATGGAAAACAGTATGAAGAGTTCTCGAAGAACTAAAAATAGAACTATTATTCAACCCAGCAATCCTACTACTGGGTATCTACCTAAAGGAAAAGAAATAATTCTATCAAAAAGATACCTGTACTCATGTATCACAGCACTATTGTCAATAGCAAAGATATGGAATCAACCCATCAACAGATGGATGAATGGGTAAAGAAAATATGGTACATAAACACACGCCATACCCTGGAGTACTACTCAGCCACAAAGAAGAATGAAATCATGTCTATTGCAGCAAGTTGGATAGAATTGAAGGCTATTATCTTAAGTGAAATAACTGAGAAACGCAAAGTCAAGTACCACATGTTCTCACTGATAAGTGGGAGCTAAATAATGAGTATGCATGGACATAAAGAGTAGAATAATAGACACTGGAGATTCAGAAGGGTGGGAGGGATGTGTGGGATGAGAAATTGCCTAATAGGTACTACATACGCTAATTGGATGAGGGCTATACAAAGAGCCCAGACTCACCAATACGCAGTATATCCTCGTGACAAATCTGCATGTGTACCCTATAAATATATATGCGTGTGTATATATAGGTAGATAGATATAGATATATACATAATAAAAGGAACACAGGTAAAGAAGAAACAGGCCTAGGAAAGAAAATACAATAAAAGACTAATATGCATAGGTTGAGTTGGTAGATTATGGGGATACAATTTCTCTTCTTTATTGACATGTTTGTGAAGTTATATCACTTTATAAGGAATTAATTTAAAAACTTTTTATGGACAATAAGGTAATTAAGAAAATTTCAATTCATTTAACATAGTCAATTAATTTTAATCAATAAAACAGTAGCACATGAAACAGAGGAATTACCCATTTAGACTCACTTTTATCCAGCCCATATTTTATTGCCAGTCTCAAGTGACGTGCCACATACAGAGGTTCTTTGACATCAGTCTTAAAAGTTAAGCGTGCACAGTTTATCTGAGTAACTATTTACAGTTCATTCATAAATTGTTCCAAACACTTTTAAATTAATGTAGATCCCCTTCGAATGCCAGCCCTCGTGGTAGTAAGTTGTATAAATGTATTACTGCTCTTGGTAAGGTACTTCCTTTTCTCCATCCCAAATGTAATTTATCAGATTATTGTGATACTTCAGGAGCTACAAAGTGAGTCTACCTTCAGTTTTGAAGACCATTTTTCCTTCTCTGTAAAATAGGAATAACAATAATTAACCTGTAAAGTATGTTTTGTTTTTGTTTTTGTTTTGGTGAGGACGGAATGAAACTCACATGTATAAAGCACCTATGGCAGGACTGAGCACTTTGTAAATGTGTAATCAGTGGAGGCTGTTTTCTGTTACTTTTATATTACAATCGTATGTACCATCCATTTTTACTTTTCCAAATTTTGGTGACTCTCCCCATACAGACACCACTCCAAGTCTGTTGTTAGTTTACTTTCTCATCATTGGGCCTTTTCTTGATATAAAGTGATTTAGAGCTATATAAATATTATAAGTGTAGCTAATCCATAATTTTATATAATAATTTCCATCTCATATTCCATATCCACCTTAATCACAACAGATGGCACTAGCCATCGGAATGCATCAGAGCAGTAACTCACTGACACCCAAATCTCTTTACTGCTTCACAACCAGAGGCCTAGGATCCTCCATTTTACACATAAAATTTAGATTTTTGAAATCTCCGTATAAAACACTCTGAAGTTTCCCGTGTGAAAACCTTGCTAAGTCTAGGCCTATGCAGTCAACGTACAGTTTCTAAATGTCATAAACATTTTTCTCCTCTTTAAAAGAAGAATAAATGCTCTGTTCTTAAAGTCAAATGGAAGTCACTGTCACTAACAGGGTGGTGAAATAATTTGTTACCAGGTTCCAGGAAGTCTTTTAAATGTATTTACAGATTCAATTAGGCAAAATCCAGCCACAAAAAATAAATGCAGAATAATTTAAAACCCACAGTGATGACATTTAATTTTATTCAAGACAAACTAATCTGTGTCAAGGAAAAAAATCCAGTTTTATATAAAAGTGAAAATTTTTCTGAACAAATGCTGGTTTAAAAACTGATATAAATGTTTCTACCTTAGACAAAGACAGTAGCTTATTGTTGCAAGATCTTATGAAAGAAAAGCATATTTCAATCAATGTCTTTGCCAGTACCACGGACTCAGAAGCAACCATACCAGTTTTTTGGTTACAGAAATTTTTAAAAACTCAGTTAAAAAAAAAACCACTCTATTTTTTAAAATATATATTCATTGTAAGAGATTAAAAATATCAGTGAACAAAAATAAAATAAAAATGACCCATAATTCCACCACTCTAAAATAGTTGATATTAACATACTAGATTATATTTCTAGAGGTTTTAAAATTTTTTTCTGAAAAATTGAATCATAGTATACATGCTAATTTAACATACCATAAGTGTATTTTCACATATCAATCATTTTTCAGATTTATTATTTTTAATGACAGCATACTTTACATGGATACCTATGTATAATTTATTTGATCAATAGGCTTTATTGGAACATATAGGGTGTTCTTAATTTTTCCATATTTAAAAAAACATTTTATGGTATTGTTACATAATCATTAATTGAAAATAGAGGGCAATGATTTTAATTTTCCTTGTATCATTAAAAATTTCAGACTTCTAAGTAAAGCATTATTAAGACAAAAAATGGCCTATAAAAAACATCTCTTAGATTTTTGTCCCATTCTATACTCAAAAATAAGCGAATGTTGTCATTTATTGAGGACCTTTTTTGAGCCATTCGCTGTGCACATGATCACTAAATTTCCCAAATTGCTACTCCGTAAACAGAGATCTCCAATCATCTTCAGAAGGCACTTCCTTAAGATGAAACCTTATTCTGGCTCTCCAGTGGGTTTACTCAAATCAATGGCTGCTTTCCCACACACTAGCTTGTATCAAAATCAGCAAGTGGCCCTTGCGTCCCGTGTGAAGCTGAAGTTCTGCCTAAAATTTCACTAAATCCTATGAGGAAGTCCATAAGAAATAAGCCAGAAAAAGAAAGTATGGAGAAAAATTATGATAAAGGACTTTTTTAAAAAAAGATGATTTTGTTCAAGTAAAGAAGCCTAAGAAGAAGGATGATCAACTCTTAGAGCTCTAGGTCTCAATATTTTTTTCCTTCTAAGTCAGTCTGGGGTATTATCAGAGCCTAACTCACCTGGGGGATAGAAACACCCAACTCCAGCCCACTGTAGCTGTCCTGTCCCACCTAAGAGGGGAGAAAAACCTGAGAAAACACCTATAAAGTTCACAGTCCAGAGACATAGGCTCACTAAAAACCGAGACCTACTCATAGGACTACAAAACTCTTTCCGTCCCCCACACCTTACCACTACATTATTAAAGCCTATTTACAGCAGTTTCTTTTATTTTTTAGAAGCTTTTTGTATTTTTTTCCCTACAATGAGCATAATCAAAAGAAAGAGTCTTCTAAAAAGAGAAAACAGTTAAGTTGAAGAAAAATTTTAAGCGGAGGAGGGAGCAGGGCACAGTGCTGCCATTTGTCTGAGGGACTGAGATCATGACACCACAATCATTTATTCACTCAACAGATATTTATCGAATTCCTACTTTGTGCCAGGCGAGAAAAAAAAGAGAAGGAACAAAAGAAGACAGGGTGGTTAAGGACACAGGAGGAGTGAAGTAGAGAGAATTCCCATGAACCGATCTCATCAAAGTAGAAGGTGACGTCAAGGGCGACATGTGAGGGTGGAGGTGAGTCTAAGACCTTGAAGATGTGCAAAAAAAAAAAAAAAAATTCTGAAAAAACCATTGCAGTTTGCCTCGGAGCCCAGGAGCAAACATGGAGAGGAAAGAAAACTGAGGCTACCCGGAGTTGAAGGATGTCAAGATGAGAAGGGCAAGGGCCAAGAAGGTAAAAAGAATTTTGAGGCCAGAATAACCTTACATCTTAGAACGCACACGTGGAAGTTGCTGTGCATGGGTGGAGATGCAGAGCAAGATCCCGGAGTTAAATTATGAGACGGGGTGTGGTGTCCCGGCAAAAGCACTTTGATGCAGGTGGCTGGCACGGACGCCAAGAGAATGCCCCACAGTGGTCGCTAATGAGCACCGGGCTGGAGGCTCCGTGAAGCTATTTGTGGAAACTGCACGTCTTCAGCCTGTCGAGTTCTAACCTAATTGGAGAGAAGCACATTAATCCATCGCATTCCTGCCCTGACACTCAGATAAATTCAGGGATAGTTGCAGGGCATCATCGGAATTTTGAGACAACTCGAAAATTATACCCTGAAGTTGCAAATGTTATTAACTGTTCTCTCTGCAAGTCTCCCATCGCTGGGGAGCACAGTGCAGTCTCGTCGCTGGGCACGTGGGTGTGAAGCACACAGAATAGGTGCCTGTGTCTCACATTCGGTCTCGGCTAGCTAACCCGTCAATTAAGGAGACACGCTGAAACCGTGCAAAGGCAATCAAGAGAAGTCCTTAGCCTGGGCCGGGCCAGCCAAACTGATGGCCGCTGTTCCGGCATCGTCCTTGCCAGACGGAATTCACTCAGTGCCTGAGGTACAGAGACACTGCCTTATTTGTGTGGCAGTAATTGTCTCCCTGCCCTGAAAGAGGCCCCGAAATTGCTTCTATGTTTAGAAACAAGATTACTCTGTTGAGGCTGCTGGTCAGAGAGTCTCACCTCTTTATAGAAGTCTGTTACTCCTAAGACCTTATTTCCTAATTTCGGCCTTTGTGGTGTTCCGTGGATGAACGGGCATTTGTTCCCCACAGGCCGAGGACACAGGAACCCTTATGAGCACGTGCGCCTGAGGAGGTCGCTATGGCTGCTTCCTAGAGAAGGTTCATTGTGAGGGTTTTATGGCCTACTGATGACTCTGACTACACACTAGGACAGATTCGAGTTTCAGGCGGTCTTAATTGAATGAGGAGGACAATTGTTGAAGAAAGTGGACTAGAAGTCAATATATAAAAAGTAAAAACCAAACTTAGTAATTCTCAGTCACACACACCGAGAAGAAAAGATGATGGTGGAGGCTTAGTGAGCGTCTCTGTGCAGCTTAGGAAGGAGTTTCTGGACTTTCTGTGCACACCCTTCTCTGTGTTTGTGCCACAGGAAAACCACCAAAATATCACAAGCCACCACAGCCACTCGGACCTCTCTCAGTGGACATCTAGGCCACTCTTCAATCCCTGGTCTAAACCACCCAGAAGTCAGTACGTGGGTCCTCAGAAAATACTTCCCATTAATTTAATCTAAGCCCAGACTCTGAAAATCCCAGCCAGCTAGTTCACTATTTACATTCACCATCTGTTCTCTGGCTTCACACACCACAGAATCGCCCCTGTTACTCACAGAGGTGAAATCCGTGAGACAGATGTATACACAGACTGACGGTAGAGGTTTGGTCTTTTATCATGACCAACTTCAATTTATTGTCCAAGCTATGAGGAATCGAAATCACACTCGTTACCTTAAAGAGAAGATCTGTCTTCCAAAAGAAATTCTCAGCAGATGAATGTAAGGCTTTCCATGCCAAAATTAAAGCCAGCTAGATTTGTTTAAATTTTAAAGTGAAAAATGCATTGCCTTTTTTGTTGTTGCTGCCCCCTACTCAGCATGAAACCTTCTTCTCACACACGGTCCCCCCACCTCACCATCCTTCCAATTACTCAGGCCCAGAGCCGTGGAATCGTCTTTGATGCCTCTCGACAACGCACCAGTCAACGCTGTTGGCTTGACCAGTCTGACCCCACCCCTCGTCCCCTCCGCTGCTCCCACCCTGGCCCGTGCCACCTCTGTCTCCCACACTGTGCTATTTTCAGCATCCCCCGCCTGGTCTTCCTGCTTCCACCTCTTTTCTCTCCATTCCCCTACTGAGCAGGTCATGCCATCCCTCCCACACTCCAAGGGTGTTGCCCGCTGACGCCACCTCCAATCACTTGCTCTCTGGCTCCTCCCCCTCAACTCCCACTGCTTTTCCTCAAACACATCGAGTGTCCTCGCCCAGGGCCTTTGCACATGCTGTTCTCTCACCTGGACTGCTCTTCCTCCAGGTGACCTCGGGGCTTGCTTCCTCACTTCCTTCAGGTCGCTTCTTCAGTGCCATCCCACCAAAAGAGGCCAAATCTTCCCACCCTGTACGAAACAGCTGCAGCGTGCTTCTGCCTCACATCCTCTCTCCTTGCCCTGCTTTTTGTTCTCATGGCACGCGGCATCCCTTGACTTGTGACTGACTGACTTGCTTGTTGTGTGTCTCCTCCAATACCTGGTCCGCAGCAGGCACTCGATAAACATCTCTTGAGTAAACTGCGCTGATAGTGACAATAAAGGTCTGCAGAGCGGTGGCAGAGAGACAGGAAGATGCACATGTAGCATCTTAAGCACGACAGCCGTGGCCACTCACCCGACAGCGATCAAGGACTTCAGCGGAGCAAAAACTAAAATGAAATGCACTAAAGGCACACAAATCATTCCAAAACCTGGTAAATTAATTTGAACCTGAAGCAAACCTATGTATATCCTACCAGTATTGGAGATCAGAGCACACACACACGTGAGCCAGGCTGACGCTTACCCCACCTCTGAGTGAGGAGGCTTTGAAAAGGCACCGAGCGCTCGCTCTCCCTTACGGGCACTGCCTGGCGTGTCAGGGACTGCACCATCTGTCTACGCCGACTGCGTTTCTCTGCTAAAGCAGATCGCTGTGTTTTCCTTCTGTTTTCTGCCCCTAGTATCATCCAGACCAAGCAAATGGAGGTTTGGGGCTCCCCAGTCTGGGGGCCACTTCTAGCTATGACCTGAGAGACAACGCCACTGGGTGGGAGTGGGGATCCCATAATACAAGATCTCTGGGAGGCGCTGAGACTTTAATTAAAGAAAGAGTTGCCAAAAGCTGTAGCCAGGAGAAATCAAAAATCAAGGAAATTGAAGCTCACTCAGGGCATCAAGTGGAAAGAATATGGGGAGAGTAAACTCTTTTATTTATTCATCAAACACATGCTTGGGTTGGGGTTAAAAAATTGAAGGAAAAAAAAAGATGTTCACTACCTTCAAGCTGCTCTCAGTTTGGAAAAAGGTAGCTGAGTTCGTGGATCATTCTTACACAGAGTGATAAATGCCGGGCTTCCTGGGTGAACACAGGAGGGAAATGGAGCCCAAATGAGGCTTGGTGTAAGAAAAGTCTTGGGTTCTAAAGCCAGTCCCCCATGTCTTATCTGTGATATATTGGGCAAATTATTTAAATTCTCCAAACTATGCTTTCTTTCTGGTGGAGAGGGAAGAAGGCTATAATAAAAATGATTTTTAAAGTAGCTAAAATGTGTATCACGTGCTGGGCACCTCTGTTTCCCTTTAGCAACTGCCTGTATCTGGTCACTATGTCAAAAGTTCTTATCAATAGTACAGTTCTTAACCTTATGAGGTACATCCTGGTATTCCTATATGCCAGGTGGAGAAACTGAGGCAAGAACTGTTGGCCATTTACAAGATGTCACTCTGCAATATCAGGAGCGCATCAAAGAGGTTCCTGCAGAGCTCATGTGGAGAAGAAGTGGGGCAGGGACTAGGGGGGCTTCAGGGGGTATGAGGGTGACACATGTGTCATCGGATCACTCTGCCACATGGAGACTCTCTCACCCGTCTGTATTAATCTGGCCACTTCAGTGCACCTAGAGTCCCCAGAGGAATCTATAAAATAAAAGAATTAAGTGAATGCAAAATAAGAAGGAATTTAAAAGAAAAAAACTACTAAAAATCAGATTCCTAGGTTAGATCTCTTCTTGTCAACATCTTGAATTCCTTCAAACTGGAATAAAAGACACTGACTGTCACCCCAGCAGAAGCCCCTACATAGAACCGCGAATCAATTCTGCTAAGTCAGCACATGTGTGACCTCCGCCATGCTTTTCTCAACAAAGATCTAGAAACTCGGGTGTCATGCATTGAAAAAGGAAATATGAGTTCTGCTTGTTTCCTAAGGGAACTCTCACTCAGCCTGATTTGATCTGTGATGACCCTGTTCCCTACACCCCCGCACTACTGCTATAACATAGCAGTAGGGTTGCTATGATAATAGTTACCTATTATTGGAAAAACTGCCATATGCAAATTATTTTATGTGCTTCATTACATTTAATTCTTATACTAATTTTATGAGGTAAACTTTATTTTTTTTTTCTATGTTATATCCATGAGACTATTCAACCCTGAAGAAATTAAACACCTTGCCCCTGCGGTCACACAAGTATTAGGTTGAGCAATATGAAATGGCTGACGTTCCGCAGGTTTTCACCTCCACACGTGGCAGTTTCATGTGGTCAAACCCTGGTAAGTGGCAGAGCCTGGCAAGGCCGGGCTGATCGGTGTAGTCAGACACCGTGTCAGAACCTCGCCGCAGAGCGAGCCCTGGTATAAAACAAACATGAGCCCGAGAAGACAGGAAACCTGGCAAGGACGTGCATAATGCCACGTTTTAATAACGTCATTTGCCTCTGCATACTACTTTCAATTAAAAGGATATTTGAAATGAAGTGACTGTATAGGCCAAGAATTTAACCTGAATTTTTATGTAAGTACCTCTCTTTGGCCTTGTGGGAGACTGAGGTTTAAAAACAAAAAAAAATTCTTGGTAGTGTTTGACAGATTTTAAACATTATTCACTCACATGACATATATTTATTCTGAGTAATACCATGTAGAATTTCTTACAAAATTCTGTCCCTAAAAGGAAAGTTATGTTCTTTAACAATAAAAAAGAATGCATATAAGATAAGCGGACTGAAGCGATCTCTGCAGATTTACGCCACCCCAACAACTGAGAGGGTTTAATTTAATCACTCAGGCATTTCCATTAAAATGCTGTAGGCTGAAAGAATAACTTTTAAAGAAATTCGTAAAACATTTCTGATTTGTAATGGAGTTAATTGGCTTAACTAGCAACTATTTTTCTATTGTCTAATATTTTAAAAGATCCTGATAATCATTGAATACCAGAAGGATGATGTGTATCTAAATGTAACTACTTAATACCTCCTAATGATAAGAATTATCTGCCAATAAAAACTGGAAAATCCCATGGGAAAAACAGCAGCTTATCCTTATAATGTGGTTTAGAATTTGTTTAAAAGGATTGCCACATAGGTCTTCCTGTTATTTTTCCTTCAAAAAAACTATTTACAAATTAGAGAATATCAAAGAATCATAGAAAACAGCTAACTTTGCTCACATATATATGTAAGAAAGGTTATGAGGTTGCTAAATTTGGCAAAAAGAAATGTTATGGGAATTTTAATTCAATCTTTTTTATTTTTATAAAAAATATGAGCAAAACTACCAAGTGCTTTATTACTGTTCTAGTGGTTTTTAGCCAGTGGTGTGTTCATAAACTGGGGGTGGCGGAAAAACATGAAAAACAAGTACCTATTGTTGCTGACTAAATATTCCCTGGGATTAAAAATTTGACCTACCTGAGAAATTATCTGTCCTCTCTGCCTGAGAGGGAGCTGTGCTAGTTTTCCTGAGAATCCAGTGGACTACATAACAAACATTATTTCTTGATTTATAAAATAGGCCTCACCCACCATCTTCAATTTTTACATGTGCATATAGAGTCATTTTACTTCAGATTTAATAAAATATAACAATATGAACATTTAATCATGACCTAACTGAATCTAAACCCCATCCTAAATGAGTAGCTTCTAAGTAGAAGTCCAGTATGGGGTAAAATATCATAATAAATGTGCAAATCTAAATTCAATTTGAAAATCATCACTGGAAAAGTTAAGAAATTACTTCAAAAATTCAGAAAAACATGTTTTTTCAGCATGCACCTCCCTAGTATAACCCACCATATTACCTATGTTTCACAATTAATTCTTTTACAATTAGATTATCAACTTCTAGTCCAAGTCTGACCCATTTTACAAAGTTTTATCCTGCATTTGTTTGTTAAAATGAAGCTTTAAAGAATAATAGAAAGAAAACTACATAATAATGTAATTGACACTGTAAGCTAAAGATTGTAAAATATAATCTAAGCCTGTATCATACCAATACTTTCAGTTCTCTTTCTGCTGCTATTAGCTGTATCTGAAATAAGCTAAAACAGAGCTGATTTGTGGTACGTACTAATCTCTATGTAGAGTAGTATAATAAATTTAGATGAACTAGTTTCATAAGCAGAAATGATTACTGCCAAAAAGTAAAAAGGGAGAAAAGTAAAGTCCTCTTAAAACTCTTTTTGTTTTGAATGTTGGCATAGTTACTAAAGAGAAATTTATGTTTTGAAAACTTTTTCTTAGATGTTAAATACTGTGACCAATTGTGGTGGTGGCTAAAAGAAGAATAAGATCGATGAGAATTTCTTTTATAAACATCTTTTCAAAACCCATCCTTACTAATTATTTCCCTTCCACCTACATTAGATTTAAAGTTGACTATGTGTAGAATGTTTTATCACTTAAGCTAATTTTAAGTATAAAGTTTCAAATATAGCTATAGGTTGAATTTAATTTCTAAATATTCAGCCAAAGTCTAAATTTAAAATCTCATCTTTTAAATGTGTCTTCTGGGCAAGCTACATAAAATAAGTGAATTGCTAAATAATCCTAAAAGGATACATAGTAAAGGGAATTGTGTTTAATTAATTTAGCTCTAGAATGGCATTCTTATTCCTAGTATCTGCAGAATATTATGCTGGAAGGATTTTTGGTTGAGCATTAACAATTCTGGAATATTTCAGAGAAGGGAGATTAGAGATCATTGAGTCCAACAGTCTTTGATTTTTAAAACGAGGAAACTGAGTTCCAGAGATGTTGAGTGCTTTGCACAAGGTCCTATGGCTGTGAAATTAAGTTTAGCCTAAAGCTGCCTCTTTACTACTTGAAGTTCAACCTAAACGTTTCTCTAAACATAATGAACTGTAACCTTGATTGGATGTGTAAACAGACTGTAACCTACTCCGGTGACAAGTGGCTGAGTCTCTGTCAATCGTAGCAGCCAAGTTTCAGCCAATCACAAGTGGCCAGCTGCTCAAACTGTGTTGAAATAAGGCAAACTGAGCCATAACCAATCCGACTGTTTCCGCACCACACTTCCGTTTTCTGTACATCACTTCCGTTTTTGTATGTCACTTCCGTTTTCTGTACATCACTTCCTTTCTCTGTGCGTAAATGTTATCTGACCGGGTTGTAGCCGCGGAATTGTTCCCGTTCTGTTCTGGTTCCAGCGGCTCCCTGATTCGCAAATTGTTCTTTGCTCAGTTAAACCCCCTTAAATTTAATATGTCTTAAATTTTTCTTTTAAAATGGCTAAGTGATAACAAAATTGGGACTATATTCCAGGTCACCTGACTCAAATTCCATCAATTTTTTTGTGGGACCAGGCTTATGTCAAAAGGCTATGGAAATAAATTTATCCCATTAGAGAAGTTAGCAAAGTGTGTTCCTTGGAGCTCTAATGATCCTTAGAGCTACCCCAGGGATCACAAGAGGTTAAAAGGAAGATAGATGTACCACTCCATACCCACTACTACCTAAGCATTTCCTCTGTTTTTCTGCTTTATACAGTGTTACTTTAAATATAATAGTTCATGTTTGAAAATATTCCCTTACCAAAAAACAATGTGTGAAAATTAGTTCCCTTGCCAGGCACAGCAGCTCAAGCCTATAATCCTAGCACTTTGGGAGGTTGAAGGAGGAGGATTTCTTGAGGCCAGGAGTTCAAGAACAGCCTGGGCAACATAGCAAGTCCCTGTCTTTACAAAAAAATTAAAAATTAGCTGAGCATGGTGACATGCACCTATAGTCCCACCTACTCAGGAGGCTGAGGCAAGAGGATCACTTGAGCCCAGAAATTCAAGGTTACAATGAGCTATGATCGGTCCACTGCATTCCAGCCTTGGTGCCAAAAGAAAGAAATGAAAGAAAATGATTTCCCAATCCCTGGTTCCAGCTAGTGGAACTAAAACCCTTCTGCTACCAATACCTAAAAGTTACTGAGGAAAATGAAATAAACATTCTTTAAAGGCTTATGTGACCTTCTAAAATACTTTAGTGTCAGAAACACAGAGGGGTTGAAATACCAGGAATCTCTTGGAAATGGTTGTCCTTTTCTCAAATGTATAAGTGGAATGCCAGAAAAATAGAACAGAAGAGATGGGGAATGGTAATATTTGAGGAATAATGGCTGACAACATTCCAGAAAAGAAATTTAGAAAACACAATGTGTCCTAAGCAGAATTAAAACAAAAGAAAACACCAAACTTCAATATATGAGAGAAAAACTGCAGAACACCAAAGATAAGGAGAAATTATTAAGTGTGGGAGAAAAGGCATATTATAGCCAACTCGCAACAACAATAACGCCGTAAAACAGTGGAGTAATCTTTGAGGTTCTGATGAAATATTAATAACTACTATCTGAAAACACTCTCAAGAGTTAAGGACGAAATAAATTCATTCACTACCAAATATGAACTGAGTTTACTCCTTACAAACCCTCATTGAAAGAAAGTTCATAGTTGATGAAGGAGGAAACTGAATTCATAAGAATTCAACAAGCAAGAGGTAAACAGGAAATTGTTAAACATACACGTCAATCTAAGTAAGCGTGGTGTCAGTCTGTTCAGGCTGTTATAACAGAATACCATACAATGGGAGGATTATAAACAACAGAAAGTTATTTCTCACAGTTATGGGAGCTGGGAGGTGCAAAATCAAGGCACTGGCAGGGTAGGTATCTGGTGAGGGCTTGCTTCCTGGTTCAAAGACAGCCATCTTCTGCCTGCATCCTCATGGGGCAGAAGGGAGCAAGACAGCTCCCTGAGCTATCTTTTGTAAAAACATTGATCCTATTTATCAGTGCTCCCCACTCATGATCTAATCACATCCCAAAGACTCCACCTCCTAATACCATCACACTGGATTTCAACATATGAATTTTGGGAAGACACAAACATTCACTTCATAGCACATGGACTTGATAAATAATAATTATCATAATAACTAATTTAGTGGCATAAAAATAATGTGGAATTTTAAAATGCTGTAAAGCAGCAATATACTAGTCCTCCCTCAACCTCAGTTTTGCTCGCCATGACTTCAGTTACCTGTGGTCAACTTCAGCCAGAAAATACAAAACGGAAAATTCCAGAAATGTACAATTATAAGTTTAAAATTGCACGTGTTTCTGAATAGCATGATGAAATCTCATGCCATCCTGCCCCATCTCACACAGAACATGAGTCATCCTCCTGTCGGGTAGCCACACTGTATAGGTGACTTGCCCATTAGTCATTTAGTAGCTGTCACAGTTATTAGATATACTGCTGCGGTATCACAGTGCTTGTGTCCAAGTAACTCTTATTTTACTTAATAATGGCCCCAAAGTGCAAGAGTAGTGATGATGGCATATTGTTACAATTATTCTATTTTATCATTAGTTATTGCTAATCTTTTACTGTACTTAATTTATAAATTAAACTTTATCATAGGTATATATATGTATATGAAAAAACATAGTATATATACGGTGCACACTGAAGTACTATACATGGATTCAGGCATCTACTGAGGGTCTTAGAACATATCCCCAGTGGATAAGGGAGGACTACTGTACATAAATTGGGAAGGAGGTGATTAGAATTAAAGCATAAGGATTTGCATATTTTTAAAGAAGATAAAAGTAGTAATTAACATCAGACTTTTGAAAGCCAAGTATTCATGTCAAATATATAAGGTGTAATCACTGAAAAAAATAGAAACAAAGTACATAACTTTCAATGCAGTAAGAGGGGAAGACAAAATATTAATAAACCAGAATATAGGTAAAGGGAAAAAATGAAGCAAATACCAAACAAGATAAATAAGAACAATAAAAGTAAAAATTGTGTTAGGATCCAGTGTAAATATTTTAGCAATCATGATAAAGAATCAGACCATATAGTAGTTAAAAGATTTTGATTAAAAATATATAACTATGTGATACTCAGAAGAAACATACTATAAAGAAGCAAAATAGCTGAAACTAAAGAAATGAAAAAGACAAATCACACAAACTCTAACAAAAGCAGTTTGGAGTAGCTATACTCCTGTCTAACAAAATAGACTTTAATAAAAAATACATTGTTAATGGTAAAAGGTAAACTCTGCATAGAAGTTTTAAAAAGGAAATATTTACCATGGTAACATAAAAATTCTGAACTTGTATGCCCTTAATAACACAGCCTCAAAATATACAAAACAACAGTTGAGAGAATTATATAGATATATTGACAAAATGCATATGTTAGAGATTTTACATCTTTTCCATGAATATCTCTTTATCAGTTAAAAATTAAGGACAAAAATATTTTAACACAATTAGCAAGTTTGATACAATACTCATAAATAGAACCTTCTAGCAAGTTTGATACAATACTCATAAATAGAACCCTTCACAAAGCAAATTTAGAAGTAAACATTTTTTTTTCAGAATCTGTGGATGTTATGTGCTGAATTGGTTTCCTACCCTCCACCCAAATTCATATGTTGAAGCCCTGTAGGATTTGACCACTTCCTCTGCCACCACTTATCTCTGCTAATCCAAGCCACTGTGGATCCCTCCTAGATTCTTGCAGCAGCCTCCCAACCGCTCTCGCTGCTTCTGCTCTTGCCCTCTTCTTTCCAAGCAGTAGCCGGACACTGGCACAGTAACCATAACCAGTAACTATTAAAACTGAAAGCCAATCGTGTCACTCTGCTGCTACAAACCTCCGATATCTTCCTCTCAATCAGAGTAAGAGGTGAAGTACTTACAGTGACTTTTAAGACCCTACCTGGTTTGTGCATCTGTTACTCTTCTGAAGTGATATCAAACCTGCCAGACGCAATCCAGCCACTTTGATGACTGTGAGCAGAAACACCCTACCCTACCCCAGATAAATAATTTGTTATATGTGAGGCCATGTTACTCTTGTTAAGTACCTGTTACTTTCATTTCATTTCTAAAATAGCAGTAGGAAGGTACTCAGTCTACTCCTTATTTTCCATATCAACCAAGGGGAGAATGACAGAGATAAATTCAGAGTTATTTATTTTTGTATTGACAGTGGTACTTGTGGTTTGGTATTTACATTTGAACAAGTGCCTGGAGGTCTGTCTGAGAAGTCACAATACTCAAAACCAGATATTGCAGCAATATTATGAAGATTTAGTTGGAAGGTAGAACATTAAATAACTTTGTGTATTTGTTAGGATTAGATGATAGCACTTCTCAACTGATGGAAAGTATGAAACTAAGAGTTGTGCTCTTAAAATATCAATTATCTATCTTTATTATTATTTATGTGTCCCTATGCATGGAAACATTGTTTAGGTTTCAAAAATTTCTTGTCTTTTAGCTCTGCTTCCAAATTAAACACTGCATATAGAATTAACAGTAAACAGAAAGATATAATGCCTTTAGTGCTTATAGCTATGAAAGATATAATAAGCATAGTAAATATTTATGTTATCCTGAATTTATAGCAAGAATTGAAATAAAGATGATCAGGAACCAACTGATACGTCACCAGGGTAATCTGCGAAATCTGCTTTCCACCACTCCGCTTTCTCAATGAAGTTGTTACTTGAAGCTTGGTAGCTTAAATAGAAAGAGAGAGAGAAATAACAATTCCCTATCCAGACAGCAATTCGACTTATTATTTTGCGTAATGATTTCTTAGATCCTCACATCAAATGAGAACTTGTTTATTTGAATTTCAATATGTTCTCCCAATCAGGCAAGTTTCATAATGTTTTGAGTTTTGCTACTAGTAGGTGCAGTAAAAATGCATAGTAAATACTTCTTTAGTGGACAGAACAACATTTACCAAGAAGGGCACTGGCCTGGGATCCCAGCTATATTTAACTCCGTGTCAGCGTGGAGCCCCCATTCAATGTATTAAAGCTACTCTGAGGCCCATTGAACACTGTGGAAAATTTTCCCAGTGGATCAGCCAGTTTGCAGAACCAGGTGTTTCTGTAATTGTGACACTGTGAAAACCATTCATAGTGCTCTGTGGTCCTTTAAACTCTCCCTCCACCTGTGCTTTTTGGTTGAGTCCAGTGGCTGCTTGTGCTTTTCAGGGATCTACTTGTTTATGTAGGTGCGTTTCTTTGTTTCTGAATTTATTTTGCTACATTTTAAAGAGGAAAATTTATAGAAAAAGTTTTAACAAGCTGGTGTTGGGAGTCGCTCACGTTTCAACCAGGTGCACTCCTAATGTGCAGGTGTAAACCAGTGAGCAGGTAAGGAAAGCATCATGGGAGCAGCAGGCTCTGAAGGATTAATTGTGTATGTCCGTAATGAATGTATCCCAAGGTGCATTTTAAACATCTGTTATAAATTGAGGCATTTTCCTCCTTTCCCCCCCAAACTCTTTCCAGTTTCCCTGTCATTTATATACATAAAGTAAGCATAGCCTGTATTTGGATACCATGGAAATAAATGTCTCTTTCATTATTATGAAATTTAGTTTTATAAGAATTTTAATTTTTAAGTAACAAACACATTTTTACTCTTCTAAATAATCAATTATTTTTATACTTGAAAATATTTCATTTCCTCTTAAGAGCACTATATTAAGGGCATACTTTAATTTCTTAATCCCTATTTTTCTCTCACATTAGATAGTCATAGAATCCTCTCACCCAGATCCATGCTTTAAAACTTTTCCAAATGAGATAATTTTTTCATCTATATCACTCAGTTTGCTTATTCTGAAAAACTTGGATATCCACTATTAAAATTCAATTTCTAATTAAAAAAACCCTTTTCTTATAATTCATAACATATTATTTTGTTTTCTGTATTTCATACTTGGCATGTGTTAGCTACTTACTTTTCCTTGTAATTTATAATAAAATAATACTTTGGTTAGTTTTAATCTGTATACTCATACTAATGAGACTTTTTAGATATTTATGTTTAATTATATTTTTATCATATAATGCAATGTTCTACATTTGGTTTTAGCTTTTTTAAATGGCATTTCTTGCAACTAAGTCAAAATATATAATTAGAAAACAGGAATAGAAAAAGTATAATTTGGGGTGAAATTAAATACAGTTCTAAATCTAAATGGAAACCTTTCTCCTCATACTTTAAGTGGAAAAAAATAATGGTTCATGCTGACAAATTTTTACTTTTTTAGAAAAATATGGCCATTTCCTTATGTCTTTTTGAAGATGTTAACATATCTACACCCACTCAGCATTTGTCATTAAAAAACAAAAGCAAACATTTTAATTATATTGACATTTCCAGACATTAAAGTGGAAATGCATTCAACAAATGTATTTACATCCCTATCACATGCAACACAAGGTCAGACATCTAAATGTTAATGGGATCAGTTTCTTTACATCATAGATGATTGGAATGTCATTGGTTTGCAGAAACAATCAGTATCTGATCATTTGAGTGGAGGAGGTTGTGGTTGTTTC
>VBSM01000483.1:38967099-38988897 GCA_008086735.1 Cheirogaleus medius
TTTTTTTTTTTTTTTTTGGCTTAAATAACAGAATTTTATTTTCTCACAGTTGTGGAGGTTGAAGGTCCAAGATCAAGCTGTAGGCAGGGTTAGTGTCTCCCAAGTGCCACTCCTTGGTTGCAGATGGCCATCGTCTCTCTGTGTATACACACGCCTGGTGTCTCCTCTTTTTTTAATAAGGACTCCAGTCCTATTGGGATTATAGCCTCACCCTTATGAATTCACTTAACCTTAATTACCTCTTTAGAGGTCCAATCTCTAAATACAGCCACATTGGGGGTTAGGGCTTCAACATATGAATTTGGGGGAACACAATCCAGTCCCTAGAGCAGGGTGATTGAAAAGAACACAAAATTTCTGTTAATATTTAAAAGGCATGAGTTCTATCAGCTTTGTGCTAGTGAGGCAAATCATGTAATTACCCTAAGCATCTCTTTTCTTGCTTACAAAATTGTAATAATAATTAAGTTACATCAAATTATTTGTAAAACAATTATTGTTATATTTGACCCAAACTTTAAATTGTGTATTGCAGAAATTTCTATTGAGGGAAGGTAACGGAAAATGAGGATTATTTCTCAGTAAATTAAAGTGAAACAAAGGATGCCATTAAAACTTCAGAGTTTAAATCAGGGGGTACAGATTTGCAGCCCCTGGGCCAGAAACAGCTTGCAAACTGGTTGTTGGTCTGCGCAGTGTTTAAAAATTTTTAAATTAGTTGCCAACCTTTAAAAGTCAATTGAAGTCACATAAAAATCTGGATTTCCAACTTAGACTCTTTCTAAGCGTGGTAGTAATAGGCCCTGAGTTTATATCCCAAGGTCGCCACCAGGGATATAGCTTTTCCAGTAAGCCACGTTCTCTGTTGTGTTGCACACCGGGGATTGCGTTTATTGTCACATTTGTGCTGTTGTTGACGGAAATATAACATTACTTATCTTGGGCCTCTAGGTTGCGGCCTCTTGATCAACCAGTTATATTAAACTATAGGTTGTTGAATACAGAAGCAATAAAAAAATAAGTCTTTACAGACTTATTTTTAGTTTAGTCGTAAGAAGAAATGGAGTGAATGAAAAAAAGTCATAAGAAGTTGTAAAAAGGGATAGAATGAAAATAAAAACATCCACTCAATAATAATACATGTAAATTAGGGGAAGCCTGTTTATACTTGTGGATATTTGGATTCTCACTATAAAAATAAACTGTACACACTACACAAGCACACTCACTGCAGACATCTGTACACTCGGCATCGATATATTAAAAGCCTCTATGTTAGAATGAACATTCTTCCTGCAGTTTCTTCAGCTGTTGTTTTTTTTTTGTTTTTTTTTTTTTTTGATTGAACTATTAGCTCTGCTCTCTGGACAGTAGCACCACTGAAATCCCCCTTCATTCACTGGGAAATGAAGATGAATGCTTGGGAGAAAATAAGGCTGAGTCTGATGGACTTCACAGAAATAATCAGCATCAAGCACGCAACCTGAACATTAGAGGCTGAAAGGCTGGCTTGCAAGGAACTGAGAACAGAGCTGCCCGCTGCCCTGCGCTGACTCATAGCTTTTAAACAAGGCCTTGACTCAGAGCTATCAGGCTGGGGCTGCTGTTTCCCTGGCTCAAGATAAGCCTGTCTCTTTTTATCCAGAGGTTGGGCCTGCGATTTAACATAGCAATGACAGCGATAGTTATCCCCAAAAACATCCTTCACAACTCTTTTCTAATACAAATCACTTATTCTTTGTGAAAGATGCGTGAGTCATGCATGGAGCACACTGCCCATTAGTGGTGCATTGTTAATTTGCTCTGTAATTAGTTTAGTGGCATATAATTATTTGAGGTCAAATAATAATTAAATTTTTGTACACTCCTTTTTTTCCCCTGGTAAATTACCACTGGACCACCCTCCATGATTAAGTATCTCTAAATAACACACAGGATGCTTGCTCTGTAACACAAGGAAGTGTGTGATTTTTCCCTACAAAAGGCCCCTTTAAAAAAAATCTCTGCATAAAAAGAATCATTCTATCATCATTGTTTAGAACTCTCCTTTTAAGAATAAAAATCATCGAATAAAATATAATAAGCTTTATTCATCTAATTGAGTTTTCTAAAGAAAACGTATAAAACACTTCAAGTTTTAAGTTTTAGTATAAATCACAAATGTTAATTAGACTAACAAATATTAAAATAAACTTCACTGTAAAACCTCTACCAAAAATATTTAAGTATTGACACAAGAAAAGTTGGCTTCCACAATTACCTTAAATTAAATAAATCATCTAAATTACCCTTAGCATTTCTTTTTTTCAATAATCAAGCATTTGATTATTACATACAATGATTCTCCTAAAGCTTCATAACATTCTGCTTAATAATTCAAACCTAGATATTTATCTTCTTATCTTGACTTATAAGTTATAAAGACACTATATTCATAATAATAAATATTTTGAATTATATTAAAAGAAAATATGATTCTGGAAATGTAATTTAAGAAAAATAAGATTAATATCATGTCCTAAGTACTGAATGACCAAGAAAGACGTCTTTGGATTAAAAAAAAAATACTTTGTTAAATGTTTTCAGTTTTCCACCCATAAAATTTAGATTCTTGAAATTAGAAACTATATTGCTACCAGGTTGCACTCAATTAGCAGCTCTGAGCTAACTGATTAAATTCTAGTACATTCCATAATTATCCCTAGAAATAAAATACTTCACCCAAAAATACATATTGATCATATCAATATTTGTAGAAGAATTTCAACAGGCACTTTGCTAAGTATATTCTTAGTTAGGCCTTCATCGACTTAGTCACTTGATCAGAGGAAATAAAGGTCTCAGGAAGAAACTTTACAAACAAGAATTTAAAGCAGCCACATCTAGTCATTAAAGTAATTCTTACAAGGAACTTTATGAACAAAGTACTTTGTGAGATTTTTTATTAATGTAGACGCCTTTGTACAGAATGGACATGAATGAATGAATGACTTCCCAATAATTGTGTGCCCACACTTACTTTACCACACATAGAATTTATCCATTTACAGAGGGGGTTGACAAAATGCAAAATAACCTTGCTGGCCCTGTTCAAGTCGAAGCCAATCTGAATCATTATGAATATTAACTTTGACAAAATGAACTAACTCCTGACCAAGTAGACGTTACTTTTGCTGTATTTTTCCCTGCTTTCATGTAATAAGAGTAAAATTCTCAAAGCTTAACAGATTTCTTCTTTAGCCTGTTCATCATAAATCAGAGACAACTGTAATACCTTTTAAAACTATAATTGCCATTTTGAATGATTTTCAATGATGCTAAATTGATTTTTACTCTAAGGCAAGGCCGTTTTAGCAATTTTCCCAAGGGAAAATTATGATCCTGTATACGGGCCATAACAAAGCGGAATGTCTATTATTCACACATGCACTATGCTATTTAGCTAAGTGGAGATTGCAAAATTTTGTCAACTCGTGCTTACAATCAACCTTCTAACCCTTTTCATTATTGTTTGATATGCCCCGCTTCAGGTTGTACGTAGTTTCTCCTCATGGCTTACATAGAAAGTGACCATATATGGATGGCACACTGGGGTAAAAATCACGCTACCTCAGTGACAGCTACCAGCCCAGGGAGGGCCTTCGTGGTCGAGATTTTTCTCTGTCCCACCTGTAATCTATTTGTCCCTCCTCAACTATGAAGCTCTGATATAGATCCTCATAAACTGGCGTGTGTGCAATATCCAAAAGAATGACAGATTTTCAATAACTAAGGCAGACCCAGAGCTTTTGTCCAGGGATCCTATCTGTAGGTCAAGACTTTGGTTCTACTTACTCCCAGCTCTGCAATCCCCTGCAGGTCAACTGAACTCACCGCAGTCATCTGACCGACACTGTTCACTTACTCTGTGCTGGGCGTCGTGTTGTATTCATGGGTACTAAGGAAATAGCATAGAACCACACAAAGTCTATTCAGAGGAGGAGCATCTCATGACCAGTGAAGAAAATGCGAGTAGAACCACACTAACAATATAATATGATAATTGCCATGAGACGTTCATGTATGAAAGGTTTTAATTATGTTTAAAAAGACCAGGGAAAGCTTAAGCAAGGTGACACCAAGATGCATTTCCAAGGACTAAAAGGAATTCATTTAATAGGTAAGAGAGTGTCTGAGGATTAGTTTAAAGGGTGAAGAGAAAAAGTTGATATGGAAAGTAAATAATGGCCATATTATCAATATTTTGATTTTATTTCTATGTGACTTCTATATTATTAATATAAAAAGAGAAAGTAAGAGAAAAGAAAATGGAAAGAGAAGAAAGAGAAAGAAAAAAAAACTTCTTATGCTCTATCAAGGTATAATTTACTCCTGCTGAAACTGCATGATCTAAATTCTTAAAACTCTTCAATGGCTTTCTGATTGACTTTAGAAAATAAATGCAGGTGGTTTGCCCAGTACATCAGGGTCTGGTCCTTGCCTACACGTCTCACTTTATTCCATACCTCTCTTCCTTTATTGGCTTGACTGCAATTGCCCTGACCTGTTCCTGTTCCTCAAACTGGGCAAGCCTGTTCCTGCCGTAGGGCCTTTGCCGTGGCAGGTCCCTCACCAGGACCCCTTCTCTAAACCTCAGTGACTGGCCCCTCCTTGTCCTTCTGGTTCAGTTTAAAAGTCACCTCCTTAAAGAGGCCTCCATTGGCCATCCCAGTCTAATGCGATCCTTGTTCCTGGACCACCATGCGATTCCTGCAAGACACCTTCTGCCAGCTGACATTTTCATACTTATTTGCTTGTTGGAAATCTTTCTCTTTGAGGTAAGTTAGGAAAAGAAGTTTATAAGTCATTTTGAAAACCAAATCATCATTGCTTTGGAGCAGTGCTAAATCAACTTATTTTAATGACAACGATAGCTCATGTGAACAGTCTTGTTGGTAGGCTTTGAACAGTTTAACAAACAAAATGGGAAAATAAAGTATTAAAGGCTACAAAATATTTCAAAAATCTTGTGTCCAAGCCGAATAGAGGTGTAATATGTTGTCCTTAGCCATGAAAAGTTAGAGAATCAGTGAATGAAAATGTTCCTAAAACTGTTTTTAGAAACTGCTGTCAGTAAAAGCTGGTGCCTTTTGCCAGATGTTCCTGTAAACAGATTAACGGATTGGAAAGAGGTGTGCTGTTATCCTTGTTCTAAACCTGCTCATCAGTAGGAAGAGTGAGAGAAGGGGATATGTTGAAGAGGGGAGGGAGTCCTTATATAACATTTATATAATTTTGTTTTTATTCTAATTGTGTGTATGTACAGTGCACTAGGTCAAAAGTTCCCTACAGGCTGCATGAGAAAGAGCTTTGCCCCGCACCCCGTTCCTGCTCCCCAGAGGCAACAAACTTCAACCGCCTCATCCTTTTATTTTGATCTTTACTTTGCTGGGGCTCAGAAAACAGTACCCCAAAATGAGAGCCTCAGAAGCGAAAGTTTTTCTCTGACCTTCACCTGTCCTCCTGCCTCCCCTGACGGTAGCCATGGAAACTAAAATCCCTCTTCCCTATGGTGGGTCACGGAAACCAGAACCTCTCATAAAACCTAAAATTATTCTGTGTACAAACTGGCCATAGAGGAATTATCTGTCCCACCTTGTTCAATTGTAGGTCACAAGACCCCTATTCCGGAGAGGGCCCTGCCCACACACAGGAGGAAGGATGCTGCTCAGAGAGGCCACGAAGAGTCTAGACAGACAGGCCTTGCTGGGTTCCCCACTCAGTGTTAGCAATAGATCACACCCTTTTTGTCCAATCATATTCTACACAGCTGTCCATACATTGTTGAATCTAAGCATAAAAATGGACAGTTTTCCCTGTATCTTTGGGTCTTCATTCCGAAGGCTCCCATGTATACACGTTTAAAAAAAGTGTATACCTTTTCTCCTCTTAATCAATGTCTCATGTCAGTGATTTTTCAGGAAACTTTAGGAGGCCAAGGGCCTTGGTCACTACAACTTCATATCCCTAAATAGCATGCTTATAGTTCTATTTCTTGGTTTTTTAATCTTAGGCACCTATGGACTTCCTATTGTGGAAATGAGGTTTCACCTGATGTGCCCTCCCCCTTTCCCCACACATAGCAGACACCTTCACTTTCAATTTCTCCATCTTCCTGATTTAGTGTGTCTTCATTCTCAGTTACATCAGTATTCACTTTTCATGTCATTGTGAATGTATGGGCACTATTCATGAGCTGAAATGCGTAGTTTACTTGTTTTTCTTGTATGACTCTTATCTTCCCCTTCAGTTAATAATTATCTTCATTTTGCTCATCTTGGTTTCGTAGAATCCTAAATGTTTCTTCAACAGGTTCAAACACATCGGATAGCGTATGTGTTTTGTCCTCTTGAAGACAGCCCACCTGGAGCCACCTGGCCTGCGCAAATCTATACTACTCACTCTCTAGCCTTCTGCCCAGCTGTTGTGGCGTCACCCTTCTTCGTTCAGCCTGTGGTGTCCTTTACATAGGAAAGGACATGTTGGATTCCCTACTTTCTGGGATACCAAGGCATCCTGTTTCTGGATTTTGTCATACCTTTCAGAGACTCGCTAAGAAAGGACATATAATAGGTTCATTTTTGAACTTTCATGTTTGAAACTGTCTCTTCTGTTCCTCATACCTGACTGCTGGTGTGGGTGGGTATAGAATCCTATAAGACTCTTTCAGGATTTTGAAGCCTTTGCTTCACTGTGCCTCTCCTTCCAGGGTCAGTTGCTGTCCAGACGTCATCTGCCATTTTGATACATGATTCGTCACTACATGTGACCTCTTTCTCTTTCTCTCTCTCTCTCTCTCTCTCTCTGAAGTTTCTCCTTTTCTCAGGTGGCCTAAAATTTCACAAACCATAGCACAGATTTTTCTTCATCCAGTGTGTTAAGCAATTGTTGGAATCCTTTAATTTAAAAACCAGTACCTTTCAGTTTTGGAAAATTTTTAAATTTATTTCTTTAATAATATTCTCCCTTCCATATTCACTGTTCTGCCTTTTTAGAACTCCTTTTGGCCAAATTTTGAAACTTCTGGATTGGTCCGCTACCTTTCTAGTCTCTCCTAAATCTCATTTATATGTCTTTCAATACTAACTTTTAGAATATTACTTCAACTGTATGTTCCTATCCTTCTATTTTGAACATTCATCTCAGCTACCATAATTTTTAATTTCCAAGAGCCCTTTTTCTGTAATATGAATGTATCATTTTTTCTTATTGTGGTTTCATGAATGCATTGTTTTCTCCTATCACTTTTAAATATTAATGATAGAGTTTCTTTTGTTTGTTTTTGAGAGTTTCTTCTCTTTACATTGCCATTGCCTTCGAATTTCCTTCCCCCCTGGTTTCTTTTTCTGCCTCTGTTTTTCATTTTAGAGGCTTTCCTTAGATGTTTGGACTTTTGGCCAACCAGAGGAGTATATATGAACGAGAGGGCTTTGCTACGGGTAATCTGGCTATGACCCTTCTTGTTAGTTTCCTTAGATCTGTTTTCATGGTATAGTTTTATTCTCCAGAAAAAAATCTTTCAAACTTCTGCCTTGAACGTGTTAGCCTGACTTTTATTGCCTGAGAGCTGAATGAGAAAGGAAGAAAGCAGGATGTCTTAGTTTAATACGTATCTTCCACCCAGGCCCCTGTTTCCAGTATGGTATCCCCACCTTCATCTGGGCTTGCCGCTTCTTCCCCCCAAGTTTACCCGCTCCAGGCTGTAAAACCCCACCTTCTCTTAGGATCATGGAGAGAGAGAGAGAGAGTGTGTGTGTGTGTGAAGCTATTGCCCAGCTACAAGGAGTGGTCTGATTACTTCTGAAAGAGACTTCCAACAATTTCTCATTCTATCCACTTTACACCACAATCCCTGTTCCCACAAACTCCTACGTTGTTTAGGGTTTTGTGGCACAATTCAGTAAGTTTCTGCACGTCCCCACATTATGGCTCAGGTTTCACCTTTCCAGAATCTGTTAATTCAATTTCCACTTGCCCATCCGCTCCCGATTTACTGTCTGTTGAGCACATGCTGTGCTTCATGCCTTCCCAGTCATCTGGTGGGTTTTCAGGATGGAGAGATGGCAGATACTTACCTTCAATGTGCTGGCTAGGGCCTTCCATAGCTGCAGTAATTTCAGGAAGGTGAAAAAATAGATCAAACCAAAACATTTTTCAGTCCCAATGCAGACACTCTCCAAATTAGTGAATACTGCTGGATTTTTTTAAGTAGAAGTAAAGAAAACTAACATTTACCAAGCAATGGGTTAGAGAGTATTTGCTTGGTAGTTTATATACTTTAAGTTTTGTTGATAAGCCTACAAAATGGTTATTGTTCTTCCCACTTTAGAGATGGTAACCTGAACCTAGAGTGGCTAAGAAACTTACAGTTAGATCACCAGGAGGGAAAGAGCCAGGATTTGGAACCAGTCTGTGTGATGTTAAGCTGTCACCTCCCTGAGAATGAGGCTGACTCCAGTATTCATAATCATTGAAAACTACTTACAAGAACTTTAATAACTAATAGAAACTAAGTCTGTGCCTTGGAGGTGACTAGTCCTGTGAACGAAATAAATATTTTGTCATGTTTTAGAGATTACCAGGCTTAGATCTACAAATTAACAGTGTACAGGAAAGGTTATGTTGCGAGACAGACATGACATTAGTATAATATCTGCCTTTAGGTGCAGGGTACTGTGCAAAACAGCTAACGACATTATCTCATTTAGTCATAAAAACCACAGCATTTTTAAGATAAGGAAATGAGAACTTAGAAAGATTAATTAAATAAGATGGCCACAGTTACACAGCTGCAAAAATCAGGCTTTGAAACAAGGTCTATCTATTAGACTGGCGTGGTGGTATGCACCTGTAGTCCCAGCTAATCAGGAGGCTGAGGCAGGAGGATGGCTTGAGCCCAGGAATTTGAGGCTGCAGTGAGCTATGACTGGGTCACTGTACTCCAGCTTGGGCAACAGGCAAGACCCTGTCTCAAAAAATAAATAGATAAATAAACAAATAAGTAATAAATACTAAGACTTACAAGATAAGACTCAGTAGAGACACTCTTATTTCCATTTCTTCCTTCTCATTCAAATATCAAAAAAATCATGTTAAAATATACTCAAAAACAGCCAAGGTAAACCAAAGGGTTAAACACCTTCCAGATTATGGGTCCCTCCCCTCTCCACTATTTCTGGGAAAAGATGAAGTGATAGCAGTGACAGCAAACCTGAGCCTCAGACACCAGCAAATCAGACGGCAGGTTCTGTGTCAGGAATAGAAATGCTTCTCAAAGGCCGTAAACATCACACTGTGGGGATCTCTGCTGCCTCTCTGGGAATATTAGGGCAAAACCTGTGAGAAAGCAACTGGATTAATGGGCAGTCTGGGCATGGAGTTAGCTCCAGTCCCTGGAATGAGAGGAGCACAAGACAGTTACCTCTAAGTTCATATCGCACGAAAATAGATCTGCAAACACATGGGATGCCCGAGTGCAACTTTGCAGGGTGTAAGTGGAGGTTATAAAAATAGGAGCATTCACTCAGGCCGAATTGTTACCAGACTCCAAATTCAGCCACCTCCCAACTATCTCAATAACGTGGAGCATCTCTTGACTAAGTTATGATCAGACACAGTTACACTCCTGTTTGGGCACATTTTACACAGAATTGGCAGAGTGAAACAGCTTAACATACCTAGGCGTGTGTAACCACCACCACCCACCCAAGGAGAGGTTTTCGATATTCAAAGTAGACTTGCAAGTGTGCAATTTGCCACAAACCTACTCTCTTTGTGAGCGTTGTGGGGCGTCAGAGTTCAGAATACCATCTCCAGTGAGCTCAATTATGTTATGCTACAAGCAGTCCTCAAGAGCTTCTCTTTATTGACCGAGTTTGGGGAAGAAAAAAAGCAATTATATAACTCTCTTGTTCTTGTGATTTAATGTTGCTGTGGCCGTGCTGAGCCTTCCGCTGGAAGGGATGAGTCTACCAGGGTTTACCTTCATTAATATTTCCTATGGTTTAAAGATAAAAATGCCAGGTTTTCCCCAGGCTCAAAGGAATAAAAAATTAAATTTCATAAATCCCTCCAGGATTGAAAAACTATGCACTCAGAAAGTACTGATCCTCAGACTTTAGCATATGTAAGAGACAGCTGGAGAGCTAGTTTTCCTGCAGAATTCCAGCCCCATCTCCAGAGATTCTGATATAGTCTGTCTGGGGGAGGGTCCTGGAAAGTCGATTTTCAATTATTATCTCAGGTGATCCTGATACAGATGATCCAAGAGCACTCCATGAGAAACACTGCTCACTAGTGAAAAAACAACCATGTCCTGGACACATTAGGGCCCCCAGGCATCCTCAAACTACGGCCCTCGGGCCACAAGCGGGTGTTTTTGCCCGTTTGTTTTTTTACTTCAAAATAAGATATGTGCAGTGTGCATAGGAATTTGTTCATAGTTTTGTTAAACTATCTTCCAGCCCTCTAACGGTCTGAGGGACAGTGAAGTGGCCCCCCTGTTTAAAAAGTTTGAGGACCCCTGGATTAGACTCTAAGGTTCCTCTGTAGAGTCCTTCCATGATCATTGGAAAAGTAGAGAAAGGAGCCGTGTGGAAATTGTTATGTACTCTGTTCCAGGAAAAAGGAATGATCCCTGTTCTCTCTGCCCTACCAAGAACTATCTTCTCAAGATGTACTAAAATCTTTTCTCTGAAAACAAAATTGGTGACTTTTATTTAATATTGACACTGTATTATAATTCCTTACCTAATGAAAATGACCTGAGAACTTTAGAAAGCATAATGGTGAAGAAGTAAATTATATCCATTGATGTTTTTAGTGTTTTCTACCTTCTATTTCCCATCTTATCTCAGAGTTGAGCTTTGGTGGCTCACTACCCTGAACTTTGAAGAAAAATCCCAGCTAAAGGCACAACATTTTCGGCATCATGGCTAATGGCCACTGTTATCGCTGCCGTCACGAACTCACGAACTGCTGAATAAGCTTCACATAATTCATATAACTCGAGATGTCAGATGGGAGCACTTACCCTATCTCCCGTTTGACTTACAGATCTCATGTTTTCTTCCCTTATAAAAGGTGCCGTCATATCAGCTGAAAATTGAACTGTGGCTTAAAGTCAAGTGGTTGAGTCAATTAAAGCTATCCTTAGATGTTTAAAGATACGATGCTCCTTATCACCTAGAAACTAGTGTAGCACGGGAGAAAAGCTAAGGCTACCAGGAGTCTACAGGTACCATGTTAGAGACAGGACCATGTTAGAGCAGAAGAGAGCAGGAAAGAGAGGGAGAGACGGGGACGGTACCATAAGTGCTGCAGGAAGGAGAAGACACGCAAATAATAGATAAATGACTGACTCGCCAAGACGTGCTCCCTGGCAGTTAGTAGTTGTTCAGTATATTTTGCAGGATTTCAAAATGCATGAAATTTTCTAAAGACTTTCTTAGGACTGACTACCAGTGTCAGGCACCGGGAGAACCCCTCTGGATTGCACAGCACTGCCTCAGCATTAGAACAAAAAATTCGTACGTCTGCTCTTTCCGATATGTGGACCTAAAAAGAAGAGGCTAAGGAACAAAGTGCAATTTGAAGAGTTTACTTGAGCCAAAGTGGGGACAGCTGCCTGGGAGACTCAGACCCAAGTGACCTTGGACATGAGCTTCATTCGGCCTTTGTTAGGAGGTTTTCACAGGCAAAAAAAGGAAGGCCAGGCAGTGGGCTGATGCGAATTTGTCTGTCAGGAATGCTCATTGATTTACAAAAATAACATTGATTAGTGATGGGTTATACGTTGTTAGCCATGTGGGGTTATACATTGTTAACTACAGGGCGTGGGTTAGAATGTGTAGCGTGGCACAATTAGGTTAATTTATAACTATTTGTGGCAACAACAAGCAGTTTCAAGAAATGAATACATAGCTCAAGGGGGCAATAGGGCGTGATTGCTGTCTCATTTTAATGTCTCTCTCTGGCTTGATAATCTAAGATAAAACAACTCAAATAAAAGTTATTTTCTTTTGTCAAACAGGATATAAGCCCCTTGAAGTTAGGGACCATCGTATATCACTGTTGTCTCCCTTAAAATGTCTAGCAAAATGCCTTGCACAAGCAGATGCTGATTACGTCCCCAAATGTTCCTTCCAACTTGACCAAATCCTAGACTCTCAATTCCTGGTCACATTTACTGTCATGGAAGATGGCCAGGCCTATTTCCTGTGAACCATGGTTTCTACTGCGACTAGTTTATTAGGAAAAACAAACTGTTTTCTTACTCACTCTCCTGTCACACAACACTTCTGGTTTCCAGATGTACGTGGGGGTAGGTGGGTGGGTTTTCCACAGTAATGCAACTCAGTTCTTCGGCAGACACCAACTGGGTATCCTATAATTCAACCCAATTCTGACTCCACCTATCTATCTAGAGTTACCGACAGATCCCCCAGATTTAGAGTTCGGTTCCCCAAGACTGCCCCTACCTACTTCAGACGCCAATCACAAACCCAGGTTGTCACCTGTGCTCCAAGTGAGCAGTGCTAAATAATTAGGAGGCTCCCACGCCCCCTCCTCAGGTTTGACCATTTGCTTCAGTGGCTCACAGGACTCAGGATCAGTTTACCTACTAAATTACTAGTTTGTTATATAAAAAGAAAATACAGCTCGGGGACAGCCGGATGGAAGAGATGCGCAGAGCAAGGTATGAGGGGGGTCGTGGGGCTTCCGTGCCTTCCCCTCGAGCGCCATCCAACCCGGTCCTCTGCGTTCAGCAACCTGGAAGCTCTTTGCACCCAGTGTTTTGGGTTTTTCCGTAGGCTTCATTGTGTAGGCATGATCATTAAAATCACTGGCAGGTACAGACCAGCTCCAGCCCCTCTCCTGTCTCCAGAGCTCTCGCCACATGGTTGGTTGCCCTGGCAACCAGCCCCCATCCAGTGGCTACCTAAGGGCTTTCCAAAAATCACTTCATTAGCATAAACTCAGCCTGGTTGAAAGGGGCTTGTTGTGAGTAACAAAAGACACTCCTTTCACCTTTATTGCTCTGGAGTTTTTGCAGGAATCAAGAACAAAAGGTCAAATATTATAACAAGAGTTTTAGAAGCTCTGTGCTAGGAATGGAGATAAAGACCAGATATATATTTCTTATTATAAATCACAGTGTCACACCCGCCTTCCACTAACATAGCAGAGTGATGATGTTCAGCAGGTTGAAACCACCCTGTTCTCCAGCGTGTGGGTCTCACACTCACGTGAGTTCTCTGGGCGCCATCCCTCCACTTCGGCTTAATGCGTCTTAATAGCACATATACTGGTGCATACATCAGACGAAAAGAAAAACATTCACAACACATTTACACTCTTGTAGCTATATAATTACAAGTCTGCTGAGAACCATATCATATCTACTTCTATGCAGGTAGAATACAGACTACATTGATAAGCTAACACTTCATCTCCCTTAGAAATAATTTGAAGGACACAAAAATAGACCTTCTAAAAATCAAGATAACAAGTAAAGCAGGTGATAAAGCATAAAGCATAAAAAGCATCTCATAGCTATTACCTTCAGAGGGAAAAAGGAGTGAGAAATGGAGGTGCAAGTATAATCCTTCATATATAGTCTTAGGAAAAGATTCAGGTATGTTTTTAAAACTTATACAGTCTGGGCCAGGTGACTCACACCTGTTATCTCAGGGCTTTGGGAGGTTGAGGTGAGAGGATCACTCAAATCCAGGAGTTCAAAACCAGCCTGGGCAACCTAGCAAGACTCTGTCCCGATAAAATTTTAAAACATATATATATTTAAAAAAATCAATCTATAAAAACTAAATTCAAAAATATACAGTTAATATTTAAGGGTCAGACCTATGAAAGAGAAAGCAAGTGGCTTTCATTATTTCCAACAGATTCTGTGCTTTAGGATTAAAGAAATTGATTCCAATTTATTTAGGTGCCCCTACAAGCATAAATGGTCAGTCATCCTATACGTGTTGCTAAATTTTCTAACTCTGCATTTAATAGTGGGAACTTGCACAGTGTGCCTTATAGATTTGTACCAATTTTTTTCTGAAAGAATTTTAGGTATGTTGAAGAATTCTTGCTATTTCACCAAAAAAGCCAGCCACATGGTCATTAAAATTTTCTGTGGCATTTAAACTTAATATGACTAAGACTTGGTTATAAAATAAAATAACACTCCATATTGGGAAACCTTTTAAAAAGCTGAATGAACCTTTTTATTCTACATACATCAGACTCTTAATGGCTTTTCAACAGTTCAGGCCGTTTTGTGAAATCGGCCCAGCTGCTTCACATTAGCGGAGTGGTTTTGCTATAAAGGATGGAGTACAAGCTGCTAAGTCAAACTCCATAGCCCCGAAGTCGATTTTGTTATTTATTCCTTGCGGATCTTATGGTTTGTTTTGTTTTCTACTTAATGAAGACTTTCCAGGAATTTTCTAAAGTAAAAACAAAAAGAAATCCATATTATGTTCTCCTCGATGAAAGTACCCAAACAATTCAATTCAGTTATTTATTGAGTGTCTAATCATAGCTGGCAATAGGCCTATTAAAATATCAAAATATATCCTTAGAACTTCTGAAATCCCAGTGTGCCATTTCCCTGAAGTTGCAGAAACAAGAAAAATACTCCAGCATAAATACATTGTTTTGCAAAGAGAAAAAAATTAATATTGAACATAGCTCTTTTTTTAACCTTAGAATTAAAAAAAAAAACACTTGAACAAAACTAGTTTTATTATTTAGTCTTCAGAATATTACTTTGAAGTAGATCCACAGTAACTCTGAGCAGGACCACTTAACAAGTAGAAAACTTAAGGAATCCCTTGCTACTTTTTTTGTAGACCACATAGCATTGTACATTTAAAGCCAAGGAAAACCTTTACAATGGCTTAATACGGGCTTAATAAGGCCTACAAGGTCTTGTTATTTCTTCCTGCAGAAAAAGCTCCCTACTTTTAACCTAGATTACTTTGATTTGAATTAAAATTATTTCAATAATTGGGAAAAAATTAATAAGTCTTTCTTAGTAATGTTACTAAATCCTGAGATCTGTCCTTAAATAAGTAAATAAACTTGTGGTTTTTCACTGTTATAATTCCTGAGAAAAGTAGAAATCTGTTCAAATTCACATGCTTCCCCAGAGCAGCAGGGGAAATGTCACTCTGGCAACTGTTCAGTAGCCAAAATGGACTCCTTTTTCTTTTTTTCCTGAAGAATTTAGTTCATTGGCCTGCATTGATAACATCATCTAAATTTAACTACCTGACCTCTTTTTAACTTTGTATTTTCATTGTTAAAAAAAAGACTACAGGCCAGAATATTTTCATAATTGGTAAAGGACCAACAATTTGAGATTAAATATTTCACACATGGATCTCAAAGACTTTCACTTAGCATCAACTGATTTTTTTTAATGGCCACTGGAGCAAGAAAATATAGTGGGTACTCAAGAGGTATTTGTCGATTTAATCCTTGTTTTATGCCTGAGAAAATGACTTTGTTTCCATCTAGAGAAGAAAACCTCATTGGAAATAATTCAATGAGTGTTTGGGATTATCTAAACCTATAAATTAGATCTAGTACATAACCAGACATATCAATAATTACAAAATGCAATGGGAGTGGTGGGGCTGAGAGAGAGAAAGAAAAAAGAAAAAGAAAGACAAAAGGCAGGAAGGAAGAAAGAGAGGGAGGGAGGGAAGATGGGAGAGAGGGAGGGAGGAAGGAAGGAAGGTAGGATTTATACATATTGCCTTGGAAAGGCAAAGAAACTTAAAGTTTTCTATATTTATATGTGATTGGTTACAATTCCACATATTTGACTATCCTTTTATTGTATATTAAAAATACACTCTGTACATGCTAAAACAACATCCTTACAGACGTACACACACATATATTCAGCATCCTTTTATTCCCCCTTTCATTTATACATGTGGGTAAGGAAAAGGTAATATCCAAAATTCATCAAAATGAATCTCGAAAAGTTTGAAAACATTGGCTCATGAAATTACAGAGACTGAGCAGTCCCACGGTCTGCCGTCTGCAAACTGGAGGCCCCATTCCAGTCCAAGCCCACAAAGGCCCAAGGACCCAGAGCACTGATGTCCAAGGGCTGGAGAGTTGGATGGCCCAGCTCAAGCACAGGGAGCAAACTTGCCTTTCCTCTGCCTTCGTGTTCTGCTCAGGCTCTCTACAGGTCAGATGGTGCCCACCTGCACTAGGCAGGGTCATCCTCAGTCCACCAAGGCAGGTGCTGGTCTCTTCTGGAAATACCCTCAGAGACAGGTTTAGAAATAATGTTTCACCAGCTATCTGGGCATTCTTAAGCCCAGTCAAATGGATACATTAAAATTAACCCTCACTGAGTATGAATCAAATTAGTACATTATCTGCATATCCAGTATCACAGTATAACTTAAATTTTTTGTAAGTAGAATAATTGTTTGTTGTCTGCAAATAAATTATAGTATACCATTTCTAGAATCTTATACTTTTAAAAATTATCAAGACTAAATAGAAATTTTACATATTCTGAGGTTTTGATTTTTCTTTTTTCTTTTCAATGTGTGTTGAAATTATCCTTGAGCAAAATACAGATCTAGAATGATATTTTGAGTAAAGCCAAAAAAAAAAAATGAAAAGAATTCTCGATTATCGTGGCTATTAAGAACATGAGGTTTCTTGGCACATTTCAATCAAAATTAACAAATATTAATAGTTCCAGAGTTGAATCATTGAGAAACTGAAGCCAAATATTAATTTAAAAGAATGCTTAATGATAAGTAAAATCTAATCAATCATAGAAATTTTGTCTTTACAAACAATTAAAGGCTATTTTAATCTTACAAAGATTACTTATATTTATAGTAATTGGCAAGCCTATTGCTGTTTTTATAAATATAATATTTAATAAGTAATTCTTGCGATAAGCAGAAATAGTTTGTACTTTCCAGATGTTGTCAAATATGCAGAGACTAGCATTATTTATAAGGTTATTTTTTGTACTGATATAATACTTCTATCTTTTCTATTCACCTTTCATTCCTTTAAAAATTGAATAGTGATATTATCAATTAGATCTTTTTGTCATTTGTAAAGAGAATTCAGAGATGGAAAGGGAAATTATATTATGAGCAGGCTTGCATTATCAAATCATTCACCAATATAAAAACAAATAAATATAAAAGAGAAGGAAAGGAGAGAAGGTGACTGCTTTGAATTAAGCATTCACTGTGCATCAGAGTTAAAACTATCCTGTTTGCAAAATAAATTATAAATCACATAATAAAACTTGGCTTTTGTATCCACTTATAATTGTACTAAGACCTAAAAATGTGACCCTTATAAATAAATGTAATATTTATCTGTTAACATGAAAACTTTGAATTGTTTCAAATATTTTGCTATGACATACATATAGGAAAGTATGCAAATCTTAAGTGCATAAAACCATGATTTATACATACATTTTTTTGCACATACATCTCAGATATAAATGCTGTTACATATCTTCACTACTACTCATATAAAGAAAGAGACCATTTCTAACACCCTAGAAGGCACCTCATGCTTATCAAGGTCAGTAACCCCCAGAGGGAACCATTACTTTGATTTCTATCACCACTGATTATTTTTGCTTCATATATATGAAATCACATAGTACATAGTCTTTTGATTTTAGTTTATTTTTAAATCATCTAATGTATGACCACAATTCAGTGACGTTTAACATATTCACAAATTTGTGCAATAATCACCACTAATTTCAGAACATTTTTATCACCCCAAAAAGAACCCCATACCCCTTAGCAGTCATTCCCCATTCTCTCTTTCTCCTACCCTCAACAACAGCTAATCTATTTTGTCTCTGTAGATTTGCTCATTCTAGACATTTCATGTAAATGATATAGTACAATACGTAGCCTTTGCATCTGACTTCTTTAATTTTGCATGTTTTTAATGTTCATCCATGTGGTAGCGTGTATCAGTACTTCATTCCTTTTAATGGCAGAATAGTATTCCAGTGTACGGATAAACCACATTTCGCTTATCCATCCATTTTTTGATGGGTGGGTTGTCTGCACTCTTTGGCTATTATAAACGATGCTACTATGAACATTCATATACAGGTTTAATGGGGACATATGTTTTCAGTTCTTTCTTAGCTAGAATTTTACCTGGGAGTAGAATTTTCAGGGCAATGATAAGTCTGTTTACTTTTTGCCAAACTGTTTTCCAAAGTGGCTGTTCTATTTTATATTCCCACCAGCAATGAGAGAGGGTTTCAGTTTCTCCCCATCTTTGTCAACACTTGTTATTTTCTATCTGTTTTATCATAGCCATCTAGTGAGTGAGAACTGGCATCTCCTTTGGCTTTGATTTTCATTTCCTTAAAACTAAGGATTCTGAGCACCTTCTATGTGCTTATTAGCCATTTGTATATCTATCTTCTTTAGAGAGATGCTTATTCAAATTCTTTGTCCATTTTTATTTGCCTAACCCAAGGTCATCAAGAGTTACTCATATGTTTTCTTCTAAGAATTTCATCGTTTTAGCTCTTATATTTTGGTCTATGACTCATTTTGAGTAAAGTCTTATATGTGGTGAAAGGCAGGGGCCCAACTTTTCTGTTGTATGTATAGATCCAGTTGTCCCCAAACCAACTGTTGATTACTCAATTATTTTCCCCCTTAATTGTCTTACCTCTCATTGAAAATCAAAGGGCCATAAATATAAGGTAAATTTCTGAACTCTTAGCCCCATTTTGTTAATTTGTATGTCTATCTTTCTGTTAATATCATACTCTCTTGATCTGTAACTTTGTAGTAAATTTTGAAATCAGGAAGTATAAATCCTCCAAATTTGTTGTTCTTTTTTAAGATTGTTTTTGCCAATTTGGGGTCCCTTGCATTTTCCATATGAAATTAACATGTTAATTTCTGCAAAAAAAAAGAAAGGCAACTGGGATTTTGATAGGGATTGTGTTGAATCTGTAGACTAATTTGGGGAGTGTGGCCATCTTGACAATACTATTTTCCAATCCATGACAATGGACACTTTCTATTTAGATCTTCTTTAATTTCTTTCAACAATGTTATAAGTTTCAGTGTACAAATCTTTCTTTTGTTAAAGTTATTCCCCAAATTTTTATTCTTTTTATGTTATTATATGTGGAATTGTTTTCTCAGTTTCATTTTTGTATTGGTTATTGCTGGTATGTAAAAATACAATAGGTTTTTGTATATTGATCTTATATCCTGCAATTTTGCTAAATTGATTTATCCATTCTAAGAGGTTTTTTACTTGATTCCTTAGGATTTCCTGTAAACAAGATCATGTCATCTACAAATAGAAATAGTTTCACATTTTCTTTTCCTTTGATGCCTTTTATTTCCTTTTCTTGCCTAATTTCCTGGGTAGAACTTTCATTACAGTATTAAATAGAAATGATAAAATCAGACATTACTGTCTGAGTCCTGATTTTAAGGGGAAAGCACCCAATCTTTAGCCACTAAATATATTGCTAACTGTAGGATTTTCATACATGGTCTTTATCAAGTTGAGATAGTTCCCTTCTACTCCTAGTTTGTTGAGTGTTCTATTTTTTTAATCATGGAATGATGTTGGATTTTGTCAAATGATTTTTTTTATATTTTGAGCTTATCATGAGATTGTGTTCTTTATTCTATTATTATTGTATATTACATTGCTTGATTTTCTTATATTAAACTGACTTTGCATTCTTGAGATAAATCCCACTTGCTCATGGTGTATATTCCTTCTTATATGTTTCTGGACTCAGTTTGCTATTATTTTATTGAGGACTTTGAGAACCAGCTTTTGGTTTTATTCATTTTCCCCATTGTTTTCTATTATCTATTTCATTTGTTTCTACTCTAATCTTTAGTATTCCCTCCTTTCCACTTGCTTTGGGTTTAGTTCTCTTTTCTTTTTCTATTTTCTTAAGATGAAATTTTAGGTTATTGATTTAAAGTCTTTCTTTGTTTAATATAGGTGCTTATAGCTACAAGTTTCCCTATAAACACTGCTTTAACTGCATCCCACAAAGTTTGGTACATAATGTTTTTGTTTTCATTCATCTCAAATCATTTTTTTCTAAATTTCTGATTTGTCTTGTGATTTCTTCTTTAGTATATACTCTCCTGTTTCTATTTTCTTTGGTCATCACTGTGTCTGGTGAGATTTATGCATATTGCTGTTTGTAATGGCAGTTCATTATTTTTTATTGATGTTTCCCGTTCTGTTTAATGAATACATCACGATTATTATCTATTCTCCTGTTGATGGATAGTGGGTTTTTTTTTTCAATTTTTGTCTATTTTGAATAAATCTGCCGTATCTTTTGGTGGGCCTACAAAGTTATTTGTCTTGGGAATATTTTCAGGACTGAAATTGCTGGACCAAGGTAGGCTTAGTTTTAACACAATGTCCTGTGAGTCTATGATTCCTATTGTGGAACTCAATAGCTTGAATTCTAAGCAAAATAAGAAATCATATGAGTGGCTGTGAATAAGGTATCTGGAAGGCTTTACCTGAACCCTTCTACTTTACTTGCTAAATATTTGAAGGCCACGATGCAATTACATTTTTGTATTAATATATGTATGTGTAATTGACCTGCTCTTGTAAGAGTGTTTTGGGTTGAGTATTTACTTTGAAAGTTTTTACTTGTTCATTTTGTTCAACTGTTTTAAATGTTCAAGTTAACTCTATAAATTTAAAAGTGTTCACTATGTGCTTTCAAGCTTGATGTTATATTGGAAAAAAGCTAAGAAAGGAGCTTGTATTAGTATATAGATGCTGGTTTTATTTTTAATCATTGTCCATATGGCATAATAAAATATTAATAGACTTAGGATATGAATATCCAGAGTAGTTAAAAATTATAAGAAGAGTGTAAGGTCAGTAACCATAACAAGGATGATATATGGGGTAATTGGATCTTATGTTTACACAAAAGCAACAGCAATATATTAAAGATGTATCTTTAAACATGCTTATAGAATGGATATGTATAAAAATATGAATTTAACACTCCTTTTGCCCTAAAGACTAAGGTGCATTTTTAATGTAATGGATTGGAAGCAGGAAAAGTTCTAGTTTCCTATGTTTTCTTTTTGAAAATAATATGAGTGTGAGTGAATGTTTCTAGTTTCAGTGTATCTGAAAGTTCATTTATGTTCCATTACAAAGTAAGCAGATCTCTAGAGATGAGGGCTGATGGAAGGAAACATACAGTTAAGACTACTCACAAGTTATCACAATGATTGTAACTTTTTTTCCCCCCAGAAACCACCCTTCAGGAAAAGTCTCTATCTAATGGCAAAGTCCAAATGGTTTCTTTTATTTGCTCTTTTGTTTGTGACCAGGAAAGAGTGTGGGCAAATAACCAAAAAGTTCCTAGGGAGCAGGTCATTTAGTATAGAAAAATAAGTCTCCTCAACCCACTTTCATATTCTTACATTCTCTAGTTCCTTTAGGATTATTTTGAAGACATGTCTCACATATTCACTAAAAAGTAACATGATTAACGTTTTACTTTGTATTTTGTTAATTATTTTAATGTATCCCTATAAAAACTGCTGAAATTTGCCTAGATTGTAGTTCATTATTTGGAAATTACAGCAACTAAATAAATTGTATTCCTGTCTTTGTTAATTTCACCGGGTTTTCTACTATACATGTATTTCCTGAAAAATTTGTAAAATACATCTT
>VBSM01000483.1:38988997-39015992 GCA_008086735.1 Cheirogaleus medius
AACAAGAGTCGCTTTGGAAAACCTGCTTCACACATTCATGGCCCAGAGTTTCTATGGACATGATATGAAAAAGTGGTTAGTGATCAACAAGTCTTAGCAGCAGTTCTTCTGTTCTTAAGACGGGTAAATGAACTTTGAGACACACACAATTTTTTGTATTAATTGCTTGTTACTCAGATAACACTTTTTTTAAATCCAAAAATGTTTCACCTCACCAAATATAAGATGACAAGATACACATCACTGTTGTCACCATATATTATATTTTATGATACCTTCCTTTGTACTTATCAACAATGATATTTGTTTGTATCATTAGAAAATATAAGAGGATAGAAAAATAGTAAAAATTTGCATTTGCTTTTATTGCCACTATCTGTGTATTACTAGCGTGTTAACATTCATGCCAGCGAAAGCCCAAAGTCAACAAAGTTGACTCCTGTCTTTTCTCGAAATCTAACAAAATAAACTTATTTTGCTAGAATAAGGCTTATTTCAAAGGTGTGTAACTTTCCTGAGTTGAGGTTTTCCTCAACCAAAAGCCTTATTTTGAAGCATCCTAAATATTCTTTGAATATTATTGCAAAGAACAACAAAACAAAACGCATACCAAATTAAGTAAGAATTTTCTGAAACCATGTGCTCTGAAAATGCCCAAGCCAAATGGGGACTGCAGCAGAGGAAGAAATTTTAATTGAAAACTTTGTCAAATAATATCATCTGGGAAGTTAATTTTTATTATTGTACGCAAATCATAATCTCTTTTGCTTATAAACATCCTGTTCTAAAAAGTTCTTAGTTCAAAAGCACCAGAGAGTTCACATGGTCCAATTATCACTTATCGTTGGATAAGTGGTTATCCAGTCTTGGCTTCTACACTTCCAGCAATGGAAAGCTTACTATTTATTACAGCTCACATTTTTAGAAACTTCTTCCTTAAATTCATTTCTTAAATTTATTTTTGTATTCTTACATTTATTAAGGCCAAGCTCCTTGCTATTTTCTCCCTTTTATATTATTTCTGCCATCTGGAAATGTTAACCAAAACAACCATAGGAACGATCACTACCATTTACTGTAGACCATACGTGCCAAGAATAACAATAGGCGTTTCACATAGATTTCATTTACTCTTCACAACTAACCTGAGAAGTTGTTAGCTTTTGTCATCCCCCATGTTTTCTAGATGACAAAATAGGGTTTATAAAGATCAAATAACTTGCCTGCAGCCTGGGCAACATAGCAAGACCCTGTCTCTATAAGAAATAAAAAGAATTAACCAGGCATGTTGGTGTGCACCTATACTACCAACAACTTGGGAGGCTCAGGCAGGAGGATTGCTTGAGCCCAGGAGTTTGAGGTTGCTGTAAGCTATGATGACACCACTGCCACTCCACCCCAGGTGACAGAGAGACCCTGTCTCTAAATAAATAAATAAATAACTTGCCTGATAGCATATTGCTAAATAGCAATGCTGCGTTCAAACCCAGGTTGCAAAAGCTAAGATTTTCATCATATTGTTCTATCAAATAACAACCTCTTACATATTTAAAAGTAATGATCATATCTTTGTCAGTCTACTCTTTTCCCAGCTAAATCTACCCAGTGCCTTTCACATGTCTCCTATGTTAGTGTTTCCATGATTATACTATCCTACCCACTCTGCTCTGAACACATTCAGTTTGTCAATATCTCAATAAAGTAAACTACCCAGAAGTAAGCACAATATTCCAGGTCTGCTCTACACAGAACATGGAAGCATACTAAAACCTTCTTTTCTCTAGATATTAATACCTCTAGTAATGAAGACTAAAATGGCATAATTTTTAAAGCCTCATTATAGAATTAAAGATAGTCAACAGAAATTCTGAAATCTGTTATAGGTTTTCCTATTTAGTCATATTGCTGCAACTTGTATCTGTGCAATTGACTCTTTAAGCAAAAATGTTTACATTTTTTTCATGTGGACTGACTTCTATTAAATTTCAACTTTGTCCCTATTAATCTATGAAGTCTAACTTGAGAAAATTATTTTAAATAATGAAAAAGAACATCTACTACATTTGCTATCCCTCATAGCTTGCAGTTATTCTAAAATTTGACAATGGGCCACCTATGTCTTTATTCAAAGAAATGTTTAAAGTAAACAGAATAACTATATAATAGAATTAAGTAAAAGAGAATCCTTGTAGAGACCAATTCTTTGTCTACACCCTGCCCCCCCAAGCACACACACACAGTCGTTTTTTTCCAGAATGTTATGGGGGTGCAAATGTTTTGGCTACACGAATTGCTTTTGTACAGTTTGAGTCAAAATTTTAAGTGTGCCCATCATCAGATAGTGTGCATTGTACCCTTGGGTGTGATTTTACTCATTCCCTCTTCCCCTCCCACCTGCTGGATTTCTGTTGAGTTTTACTTCCATGTGTGCACAAGAGTGTTGATTGATTAGTTCCAATTTAGTAGTGAGTACATGTGGTGTTTGTTTTTCCATTCTTGTGATATTTCACTAGAAGAATGATCTCCAGCTCCATCCAGGTTGTTACAAAAGGTATTAGTTCACCATTCTTTTTTTATGGCTGAGTAGTATACATATACCACATTTTATTGATGTATACCAGGGTATACATATACCACATTTTATTAATCCACTCATGTATTGATGGGCATTTGGGTTGATTCCACATCTTTGTGATTGTGAATTGTGCTGCAATAAACATTCGAGTGCAGATGCCTTTTTTATAGAATGTCTTGTTCCTTTGGGTAAATGCCCAGTAGTGGGATTTCTGGATCAAATGGCAGTTATACTTTTAGTTCTTTGAGGAATCTCCATACTACTTTCCATAGAGGTTGAACTAGTTTGCAGTCCTACCAACAGTGTAAGAGTGTTCCTTTCTCTCTGCATCCATGCCAACATCTGTTGTTTTGAGACTTTTTGACAAAAGCCATTCTCACTGGGTTAGGTGACATCTCATTGTGGTTTTGATTTGCATTTCCCTGATGATTAGAGTTTAGCATTTTTTCATATGTTTATTGGCCACATAGTCTTTTCTAAGAGGAATAGTGGCATAGTCAGGAAGATATTCAAAGAGCTGACCATATCATGAATAATTAATGATGAAATGGATAGACGGCTAGTAAGACTCTGAGGAACTGATGTTTTTGTTAAGTAAACTGATGAAATACCAAAGACAGTAGTCTATCTCTAGCCTAATGTGACATTTGAGGAAGAACCCCTGCATGAGGCCCCCTTCTCCCTGGCAAATATTGGTGGAGAAAGAAGTTACTAAGGGAAAAGTTAGAGAAATAATGAAAATCATTTGCCTTAAATTGGTCCAAATTTCTGAATGATAAAATGTATAATGCCTCTTACACTAAATACAGTTTAGACCAGTTTAGAGCTACAGCTCTCTCTTTCCCAAAGAATAGTCTGCAGCAATTTAGTATCAAAACTTCTCGTCTCCTTTCCCATGCAAGGAAAATAGACTATAAAAAGTCTAGTTCTTCATTCCATGCCAGAGCGTAAAGGGGTGATGTTTTCCTCTGGCACGTTTTGTGCTTCAACACTCACTAAGACACAAGGTTAAATCTGTGCTGCCCTTTTTCCAGCTGTAAAAACCCAAAGATTGGGCAAAGCTGCAATTTAACAGTATGAAATAGATAGCTTCCCAAAGCACAGAAATAGGATCCATCAATTAAAACTTTAGAGGAAAAAAATTTGGCACAACTGAAGGAAGCACCACTAAATATTAGGAAGGGAAATAAATGTTATGGAACACCTAGCATATGTCAATAAGTTTAAATATATAACAGATAGACTCCTGTGTCACTAAGTGGACAGGTGATGAGAAAAGAAAAACTTAATTAGATGTTTCAAGTAGCATTCCATGTTATGAGAAAGACTTCATATTTTAAATATTAAGATATAATTACTCCTTTTTTTCTACATAAACCAACCCAGTATGATTTACATAGGTTATTAGGTCATTAAATATGAAATATCCGATTTTGAATTAAAAGTGTAGTTTATGATATCTCCAACAAGAAGCAGTACAATTGATCAAAGTATGTATCTAAACTATCAACACAGTGTTTGCCATTTTACCGGTAGCTTGCTTTATGCCACCAGCCAAGATGCCTGGAGAGTGAGTGGCGATGAAATTATGAAAGGCGTTTTCCACAGTTTGTTGAGAATTGAATATTTTTTCTTGTAAGAAGTGGTCCAAAGCCTAGAGGAAGTGGTAGTCAGATGGTGCAAGGTCTGGTGAATACGGTGGATGACAGAGAGTTTCTAAGTCCAACTTGTGTAGTTTGAGCAGCGCTGTTTGTGCGACATGTGGTCAGGTATTGTCTTGCAAGAGGATTGGCCTGTCTCTAGTGACCAATCTCAGCTGCTTAATCCCAAGCATCCTCATCATTTCATCCAGTTGGTTGCAGTAGACATCCGCTGTAATCGACTGGCCAGGTTTCATGAAGCTGTAGCGGATGATACCAGCGCTGGACCACCAAACAAATACCATTAGATATTTTTTGATGAATATTTGGTTTTGAACTGTGTTTCAGCACTTCATCTTTATCCAGTCATTGCGTGAGGTCTGCCTGCGGGAGGCCACCCAGGAGCTTGGGGGGAAAAGGCTTCCAGCATGAAAGCCCTGTCGTGGGGCTCAGTCTTGTGTCTTTAGGAACAATCATTTTTAGAAGTCAGTTCTGGATTCTTTATTGCTGGAATTTCCATCCATTTCCCCAAGTTTCCAATAACATCTCATTATATATAGGGGGTACGCAGAGTGCTGCTTTTGTCGCGGAGGAATGAGAGCAGGCGTTGTGGCTCGCGTGGTGGCAGCCAGGGCTGAGCCAGTGTGTTTCCTTGCAATGGCAGGATGGCTCAAGGCAAGAGCAGAGGACAGGATGCTGGAAAACAGCACTCAGAGTGGGTCTGCAGAGCACCCAGACCTCCCGGAGTCCCGCAATCTGCCTACTAAGAATGTGGGATAATGTGGTAAAAGACTGAACACCTGCTACCGAGTGGAAGTATAACTTGAGCTACTGCAATTTGCACATAAAAGAGAAATGTGACCTCAGTCTAGTAACTTCTACTAGACTGGAAATGCACAGAATGCACGCCATTTTCCAGTCGTTAATTATCATAATGACTCTCTGAAGTAGAAATTTAAATTTTGTTTCCTAGATGGGAAATGGAGGTTTTGAGAAGCGAAGTACCTTGCCCCAATACAATACGGTTCCTGAATATGAACTCCAAGTTTTAGATTTGTTACACGACTCAGAAGCTTCTGTTTTGTCTTGAACCGGGCTGCTTCCCTAAAGGTGAAACTGGCTATGTTAAAAAGCAATTAAGATCTCTGTTAAAAAAAGGATTTACATAGAGTTTGAATGACAAGATGTCTGGGGATATAATAAAGAAGATTGTGCATATATACATATCTCCTATATACATCTCCTATATACATATATTGATATATAATATATATATGAAAGTTGGACCATGCAATTTCAAGTTGTGATTCTAACTCTTTGGCCTCATGTTCATTATAGGCCACAAATCTAATTTCTTCAAGTGATTAACATGGCAAAATGATGGTACATTATTTTCTGATTTTTCTATTTCCAAATAAAGTTGATAAACTGAAACAAGAAACTCCGATAATTATTTTAGAACAGACGGGGAAAAATGGCCCTTCTGTGATTTTTTTTTTTTTTTTTTTTTTAAGAAAACGAATGCCACCTGGATGAGGCTTCGCTGTTCCCGAGACTGTTGCGACATAAGCAGTTCGTGGCAGGGGCCGACGTGCTGATTTTAATGACTTCAGAGGAGTGCTGGCGTGGAGCTGGGGACCGTCACAGAGGCTAGACCAGAACACGGAGGGAAACTCCACTTTCTGCCAAGGGGATGGGAACGTGGAAGGTCTGCCAGCGTTAATGAATGACACAGCGAGAAGACCCTGCTCACCAGTGGTCACTTGGAGGTGAGCCAGGGATGGCGTGAGCGAGGCTGGGCTGCCTGCCATCCTGGCCGTCCCGTGAACTGCAATTACTGGATGTACAGAGTCAACAAAAATATTTTGTCTCGACCTATTTGTACTGAAAGCCTCCCCTTCCTTCTCCTAAATACATGACTCAAATATAGAAAATAGGTTTCCCAAAAGTCTCACCTTTGGACCTCAAGCTGGCATTCAGATCTGTTTTCATTCTTCCTATGCTGCCTTCATTTTACTTCGTCGGGTGCCCTAGTGCCTCCAAAAGCTTGATTACACTATTTTCATGCACATTCTCCCTTAAAGCCCAAAAGAAGATATGCAGATATTCATGATTTTTAAATGACAGGCGCGTGGACTGCCCCCCAAAAGCCCTTCACAACTGCTCTCCTCTGTCGCCTCCCCCGGCACTAAATAACAGACGTCCGAAAACCTTCTGTGATAATCTCTCAAGAGCTATTATTTCCACATTTACATAAAATAGGAGAACATTTTTCTGGGAAGGATAATTTCTGAAAACATAAAAGTGTCTAAAAAGTCTTGGTTTTTGTTATTTGAGGATTTACAAATAGATGCTGTCCTAAATTATTTAGATTTTTTTCAGAGCTGTGTCGGTCTTTCCAAATTCCAGAAACTTTCTCAACTATGCTGCAACAGATGAAGACCTAAAAAACTAATGAGCAAAAACTCATTTTGTTGGTCGACAAGTGCTGCTAGTTTTTCCCGACAAATGGCCAAATAAATCAAGAAATGAACCACTCTCCGACTGTTATCCGGCTATAATGACTTGAAAATGGTCTGAAGGAACAAAATACTGACAAGCTATTTTAGCTCCACAAGGGAAAATGGAGGGGAAAAAAACTTAAATAATATCTACTAGAAAAGACTGGCCAAAACCGGTGCTAGCATTTTGCTTTCTTTTGAGGTTGCCCAACAACTAGTCCTGTTAAATGAGCCGAGTATTGGAATTAGGTGAGTGAGGCACTTGCTTTGGCTGCAAAATTCAACGAAATCCCCAAAGACTCAGGCAATAAGACAAATAATATTTTAATGTGATAATTTTTTTGGATGCAATGATTTTTTAAAATAAAAATGAACGCAAAAATCTATGACGAACAAAATAAAGACAGGATCAGTTAACAGGTGTGAGCTAAAAAGCAAAACAGAGACTGAAATTCTCTGACAATTTATAATCCTTCAAAACCTCAATTATAGAGTAAAAAATGGTACAATGGGGAGAAGAAAAACAAAGGATCCTACAACAACAAACATCAGAACAACTTTTAGGAAAGAAAATGCCCTCGATTGAAACAGTACCTTGTTCAGCCTCTCTGGCTGTAGAATGAGAGCCCTCAGCACATGCATGGCCAGTATGGGTTGGGAGTAAGAAAAAGCAAACCAAACGCCTGCTCAATACAGAGGGAATAATTGTCAAAGTCTCTAGCCAGGCTGAAGGAGAAAAGAAAGAACAAAAAGACAAGAAAAGTGGTGAGCTAAGTCCCTAGGAAGAGGGCCATGAAGTTCCTTAATGGCTAAAGAACTTTTAAGAGCAGAGTTCATCTACAGTTCAATTGTAAGTGATTGGGCTCTGCTGTCTTTGGATGTCACCGCTACCTTGGATGGCATGAAACCTTCAGCAAAGTCTGCCATATATATGTTCTTGAGTCAGAGAAGTAGGGAAAACCCAGGTGCTGATGTTTGATACAGCGTAGCTGATCAGGGATGGCGCTCGGAAGCTAGACTGTGTGGTCCCAATCCTGGCTCTCCAGTTATTAAATAGTTTATTCATTTCAGAAAGTTAATATGTCGATCCCTCTCCCCCTTCATATGTAAAGTAGAAGAGTCAGATTAATAAAACAGAATATTTATACATATGGTTATATATAATATATTTTATATGCATTAAACGAGGCATCGCAAACTGATGGAGAAATGAAAAAAATCAATGAACGATGGTAAAACAATGATTTATTTATTAGAGAAAAATATCAAGTCAATTTAGATTATTTTAACAACATGTACTAGAATTTTTTTAAATTTTTTTTTAGTTTATTGCTTCTTCTAGTGAAAAACAAATGCAAAACTTGATATAAACATTATTTTTGCAATATCTAGTGTGCACATACAGTAATTTACTATACTGTAGAAGATTTAAAGTTTGTCATAATGAAAGCTTCTCAGTGACAGGGATTTTTATATCTTTTTATTTATCTGTGAAGCCCCAGACCCTAGAGGAGTACCAGGCCCCCAATAGTTACCTAAGAAATATTTATGGAATGAATGAAGTTTTATATTTTTTAGCTGTAATAGTCCCATGAATTTCTTTTACAGTTGCTTTTCATTTGATAATTTTTTCTTTCTGATTGTTATAATTTTTATTTCTTATTCATAATTCTGACCTATAATAATATTAAATAATAACTATAAAAAGAGAAAATTTAATCATAAAGGTAGTAACAAAAACTTTGGTTTTTTTCCTGATCTTCATAGTAATCTCTCTATTGCTTTACTGTTGAACATGGTGCAATATCCCTCTTGAAGAGTCAGAAATACACATCACGATGTTAAAGTTTCTAATAAGTCAAGTAAATAGAAATCTATTTATCTTTGTTAGTACTATTTAAAGTATCTAATATTCAAACATCACAAAATATTTTGGTACACTAGAGTACTTTGGAGCAGCTTGTGAAATGCTGACATAAACTCTTCTTTAATTGTCTTCTAATTACAGTTCATAAAAATGTTTTGGATGAAAAAAATCCAAAAGTTGATTTCTCACTTTCTAAATTGTACAGCTGCACCACAAGTGTTGCTGTCTAATTTATTTTTTTAATGAGAAAAAGTTCACTTTGAGCTCTATGAAAAACTTTAAGTCTCTATTGCTTCATGCAAAACACTTATATCCAAATATTCCTTTTTTAAAAAAGGTAAAATCTGCTTAAATAACAGGTGTGGTAAGCAGTACTAATTTCAGAACATAGAAGAGAGTACGAAGAAGAAATAACATTACTCATAATTCCATCATTCAGAGATAGGAAGGCAGGATAAATGTCTATCCATCCATCTATCTTCTTATCTAACTACATTTAGAATGATGTTGTTTTTGTAGGTCCTGCTTGCTTCTTCCGACATCATCATGTGCATTGTTGAATGCCATTGTATGTTCTTCAATACCATGAGTTTCACAGCTGTGACAGTCTAAGAACATAATAAAACTTTTTAACCTACTTTTTAACCTACTAGGTTATTTCTAGTTATTAGGGAGGGTGCATTAATATTGCCATTTTCTGAGTTACATGCTGCTCATCCTTGCAATCTTGCAATTCCTCCATCGTTGAGCCCTTATATCCCTTGAGGAATGCATAATGTCAAGGACAAGGGGTGGGCATCAGAAAAGAAGAGGTGTGGAACATGCCTTGACTACATGAAGAGAATTATCAGTGAGATGGGACAGGCTCAGTTCTTGGGGAGTTTCCAAATGTATTGTTTATCAACGGATGCATCTCAGAAATTGAGCTGGAAAACATCAGGACCAAGGATGGTCTTGGATACCCTGCGCGTTTCCCCACCAGGGGAGCATTATAAACTTCCAAAACTTTATAGGCCTCCCCCAGATGACTCAAAGGATGGGAATTTCACTACCTCTCATGGGAGATTATTTTATGGCCTCTTAAATTTCACCCATTATGAAAGTCTTCCTGATGAAACGGTGTTTTTCTTTTCTTCAGTTCATTCATTATGCTGAGATAATCCCCTAAAGACCACCTTCACAACCCTCTCCCTCTGTGGGGCTTATCCTGCAATTATCTGCAAATGGCTCTCGGGCCCCCACCCCACACACAAGCACCTACACTCCTTAGCTCTCCAGCCAACCTACGCACATGTATTAATAATTCTTTTAATCTTTCCTCATACATCAAAAGCTCCAGCTGCTTAATCATTTTAGCTCCTCTAATAAGCAGTGAATTTGAAGGGGGATCATGGTTTCCTTCTCAAGCTTTTCTCATGTCAGCTGTATCCCTTCTCCTCAACCACATGCCAGATTTCTGCACGCCAATAGCCATTCATCAACGGAAATGAGGTTTTTCTGGAATGCTATGTGCTATAGTAAAAAAGAAAAAAAAAAAGATCCCTCCTACCCATAACTCATTTCTAGAATGAATCAATATTTATACAAACTATAATCAGAAGGGAAAATCTGAAAGAAATCTGGGACTACCCTAAATTTCCAACCCCCTGAGAAACTTTTTAACTATAAGTAAAAATTTCAAAATGTTTCCCTTAACTGTGGGTTATGAACCAATGAAAGCGATTCAGTCATTTTTTGGTAAAGAAAGTGTGGAAGGATTGAGTGTTCATTTTTCTATTGATAAAAAATTAGTTTAGATGAATGCCCCAAGGGAAAAGGAACCCTCCTTTTGGTCTTTAACCACTCTCTGAATAACTGGTAGTTCCATGGTCCCTCACAGGGCCACAGTCCTTCCCCTGTAACAGGGCTCTCCAGGTGAGCTTCGTCCTCACTGTACAACCTCAGGCTTTCCCCTCCACTCTTTCCTCCCAACTGCACTAAGAACCAGCTCCCTAAAGCCCTGTGAACATCACAGACATCTTCATGGCCTCAATACCCCAACTATTGCTCCTCCACCTAGAAGGACCTCTCCTTTGCCAAACCTCCCCATCCTCCCCAAATCTCACCCATCCATCAAGATCTTGCTTCAGTTCCATTTCCTCCAGGGCAGTTGCCCTTGCCTCCAAACCCCGTCATGTTTAGTGTCTACATCGTTAACATACGCTACCTCCCACGACTTGTGCCTCCATTTGCTCCATGTTCGATGGTTTTACCTCCTACTGATGTGCAACCCCCTTACGTCCTATTTCTTCAGTATTGCCTAAAAGAAGCAATGTATTGCCCTTTCACAGAGTAAGTGCTTAATAAAGATTTCCTGATTTCTACTGCATGAGAACCTCATAAGAAAGCTCCCAAGCATTGAAAAATTTTTAAGCATTCATAAAGTACAGTAGCCCCCACCTTATCCCCGGTTTCACTACTCTCAGTCAACCACAGTTCAAAAATATTAAATGGAAAATTCCAGAAATATAGATTTGGATAGAGGACATCCAGAAATCAATCCACACATTTACAGCCAACTCGTTTTTGATAAAAGTGCCAAGAAAGGACAGTCTCTTCAATAAGTGGTGCTGGGAAACCTGTGCCTATCCTATTCCCATCCTCGGTCACTTCCGACAGACTATAACCTCTTCTTTGCTAAATCTGATGTGCTAATCCCAGGGTGGTGTAGCAAAAGGAGCTGAAATTTGGAGTCAGACATATTCGGTTGAAACCTTTTTTTCCACCATTTACTCTATTTTGGACAAGTCACTTAATGTTTCTGCGTCTCTTTTTCCTTTTTTGTGTAACAAGGATACTTCTGAGCTCAATAATACAGTGGTAAGGAGTGAAGCCTCTAAAATCAGACACTCTGGGTTTCTCTCTCGCCATCGGCACCTTTTAATCATAACCTTGTTTGCCCTTAGTTTTTTTGCCTGTAAAATGGATTAATAATGGTATAGCTCATGTGAGAACTAAATGAGATAATGTTCATAGAAGGGCATCTGGTATATAAACTATGTACTGTGCACCATGTTCAATAAATACACATGTTCTTTCATTCTCAAGTATCAGACACAGAAGTAGAGATTAATAAATCAAAGCAATTAAAGTAATACACCATTTCTAGTATCAGAATGCATAATTTCTAATACCAAATGCATAATTTTAATGTTCTATCTTCCATAAATGCATTTCTTAAGACATAGCATTTTAATTAGAATGAATATACATAAAAACATTGTTTTAGTAAAAAGTTATTCATGAAATATCTGTTCATTAAGATTATATATCTTTTCTGTTAGTAAAACGCCATTAAGAATTTCCAGAGAGTATCCTTTGTAATCATGTATTCATTCATCTTAAAAAGTTTTTACTTTTAATCTAGACTTTTAAGTATATTTCAAAAAGAAATATAAGATAAGTAATTTTCTCATAGTACTTTTGAATTAGTCAATCTAGAAATTTTAAAAAGATAAATTTGAATGTAATAGTCACCAACTTCAATATATAATAGAACTGGAATACAAAAGAGAACTACTACTGAAGGCTAAGAAAAATCATCTTGCTCTTAAAATCAGCAAGCCAAAAGCATAAACGTAGTGACTCCTCCTTTTCCTTCATTGCCATAAAACTCTGTGAGAGGAAACTTTGACCATCTTTCACTTTTGCCAAATCCTCATTTTACCCTATTGGCCCTAGAAAAAGGAGCCTAGCAGGCATTAAAAAAGTATTTTGAAAAAGAATGGGTACTATAGGAAAGTGTGGCTAGACATTTTTGTATGTGCGGAGCAACTGTTAGAATAATGATACCAATTTATATGCAGCTGACTATATTCTGAACATACGTTTTAAAAACTTGATACAAGTGCATTTAATTTAAAAAGTAAAGAGAAAAATACTGTTCATCACTCACTCAAAGGAACAATGAAATAGTTCCTTTCAAAAAATCTGACTTAGAAATAGATACTCGATTTAACAAATCTTTATAAATAAGAATGCCTCTACTTACATAGAGAGATATACGTTATCATCTTAAGCATGGATTCTTCTATCACTAAAAATATACGTCTTATTTTTTTAACCCATCTTTAAGAAGTCCTCATCAATTTAAGGGTATATTTGGATTCCCAGGATTTATACAGGTTTCTTCCCTGACAACCCACTCGGTTTCTCTGCCTCACCACGCAGTTCTACAACTCAGATCCAGTGAGCATTACTATACTCAGAATTTCATCCTTTTATTTCTCAGAGATACTGACTCACATCCTTAGTGTAAGTAGTTATTCCACAAACTTTCATTAAAACTGGATTTCATATATGAACAGGAAAGAGTAGAGATTATGAACATAAAGACTGGTTTTTAAAATGATTTGGTTCACTCAACTGACTCCTGTGAAAATTCCAAACAAGTTTGACCCCAGAATTCCTTATGCAAGTACATTAGGACATTCAGGATTATTTAATTATAAAATGTGTAAGAAGACACTTTAAGCACAATGTAAATATATATATATACACACACACACACAAATATTTATAATGGTATCTTCACAAATTATTTTTAAGCACAGAGAAAATAAATGGTGCTGAATTGTGTTCTCCATAAATGTGGTTTGGATCTGCATGCTAAGATTGAGATAAAAATAATTAGGTAACCAGCATTTAAATTTTCATATAAAGAACACTCATTAACCTCACACCAACAGAATAAACTGTTATTTTATCTTAGTTGCTTCTTTCATGAGATCAGTAAAAAATTCATTCAGTTGGTCAGTCGGCTAGTCAGTCAGAACTGGAAAATCAGCAGCATGTTAGCTGCAATGTTACTATAAACAGGCTCTTAACAGAAGAGTGTTGTTTTATACGGTTGGTAAAGATGTGGCAGTAATATTGCAGATTTTTAGCCCTCCTGCTGTGTCGACATAGCTATGGAGCAGTTTCGATAGGACTTTCCTTCAATAATAGCAGTGTTCTATATCTGCCTTACCCAGACAAAATCCTCTGGCCGTGTGTGGCTATTGAGCACTCGAGATGTGGATAGTGCAACTAAGAAACGGAATTTTTAAATTATATTCATTGTACTGCCTTGAGTGATAACAGAAGATAAAGCCTAGGAAGAAAGCAGAAAGTCCTCCATTCTCAGTGACCCAATCTTTTAAAAAAATTCTATTTCACAGACTAAAATTATCATCATTATTAACAATTATGAAATATATTACAAGTAATGTATCTGTCATATAGTTACAGAATTTCTTCAAAATAAATAAATGTCTATGCTGATAGACGTATTATTTTTCCAAGGGAAAGGTCTTTTATTTGCTATAATTATAAATCAAATGAGTTTATAGTCTCATGCTATCTTTTCCTCATTTTCAAACTCCACCATAATTCAAGGATTCTTTAAAGGTATATTAAGTTCTTCCAAGAAAAGATCAAATCAAAGCAGCTGGGAGAGACTATCTCCCTTGCTGTAATTCCAGTTTGTGACTGCCTTTTGACCCACAGTCTGTTTGGCCTTAGCATGCTTTCCCCGCCATCGAACAATACTGAAGGGCCCTGTTGCATTAGCATAGCCTGTGCTTCAGTGGGTTTCTTCCCTCCCCCGTGATTTTCATAACTTTACACATCCCTGAAGCGTCTTGAGTGATGTTAAAACAAACAATCTGTATCACTCCTGGGAAGCGTTCTGCAAAAAACATTTTTTTATTTCTGAGGCAAGTCATAATGGGAAAATTTGGTAGGTTTCACAGTTTAAAATAAGGATAAAATCTTAATATGAAAAGTAACCTAGTAAAAAAAAATTAAAGTAGAATTTAATTTTCTTCCATTTTTGGAACCTCAAATGAGGAGATTAATTATTTATCTAATGGCCTTTAAAAAGGTGAAAAATACGTCTATGGAACAGAATCGTATTCGTGAGTAAGTTCTTGGGAGAAGTGGGGACCAAGAATGTTCACTTTATACATCATACCCTTTTATGTTTCTAGGTTTGTTTAAGATTTTTGGGGGATGGAGGGTGGAGCAAAATACTTTCTGTTGTTTTGCCAGCTGCACATACTAGTTTCATAGTTTCAGAAACACCAATGATACATAGATGGTGTCAATTATGATCCACAAACTCACGGTTGACAAGCAATATGATATGGCGAAAGTCTTCCGTTTCATAACTGAGCACGATTTATATTTTGCTCCCCCACTCTATGTGGGTAGCATAGGCCAAATCTCAGTCAAGCAGGGTAAGCACCATTGTTTTCCAGAGCCAAGGCCTAGTTCAGTACACAGCACCGAGGCCCGGATGGTGGATGCCATCTGGTCTTCGATGACGATCATCTGCAGAGGTGTGTTCCGTGATGGCCCCTGTTCCAGTGGGTCCTCATTCATCAGTGCACTTGGACACCATCCTCATGGCCTCTCCAGCCCCAGGGTCCCTTTGCCACGTGCTGCCAAGCGGGGCGGCCTGTCCGGGCAATCCCTCGAGGCTGCCTGTGGTCCCTGGTGCCTCTACCGGGCTCACTCTGCAGCCGACTCCGCCAGGGTCCTGTTACCTCCCGGGGCTTTACGAGTCCCCTCCACCCGCAACACCATAAATCCACCTGAGGTTTTCCCAGATCTCATGGATCTAACCAGATCTGGCTCCTCTCCCCTGGACCCACCCAGGTCTCTTCTCCAAACACATCCCTTTCTCCTCTCCTCTCGCTCCCCAGGCCAGAGAAATACTTTCTGGTTTGGGAGCAAAACTCCTCGCTCCTCAAATCTTTTGACTTTTTGCCTATCCCTCAAATCTTCTCTGTTCCCCTATGGCTTGGGCTTTGGGGAACTTAAGTCAAACAGATTTGTGCTCTGTCACATCCCTGAGACCGTGAGCACTAAACGATCTAACTATTTGAATTCACGTTGGGGCAGCACCGGATGGGAACAGGTACAGATGAAAAGAATCTTCTCCACTACCAAGAGACAGAATGAAACCCCTGGTCAATATAATAATTTGTAATAATTCTTCTACGGATATTTCCATCTGCAGGGAAGGGAAAAGAATGACAATTGATAATGTTGTCCTTAGACACCTACAACTGATGAGGCCGAATGCAAATGGTTGCAGGACATATGGAAGTAATGTTCATCGGCTGTCGGGCAGGGGGGAGGGGAAGGGGGGGTTGGGTGTGTTCACACCTAATGGGTGCCGTGCACTCTGGGGGATGGGCATGCTTGTAGCTCTGACTCGGGTGGTGCAAAGACAATATATGTAACCTAAACATTTGTACCCCCGTAATATTCTGAAATTTAAGAAATTCAAAAATAAATAAATAAATTTGATATTTCTCATCGCAAAAAAAAAAAAGAAAAAACAATGGTTGCAGGGCTGATGATTTCCCCAACAGATTTTCATCTCAGCTCCGGAGCACCTTCCTCGGTACGCACCCATTTTCCTGGATTGTGAGGTAATGAAACAAGCCCTTACACTGAGCCTTCTTCTGTAATCACAAATCGTTTTCTCGTGCGATCCGTGGCAGGGCGCTGCAGGAGGGACTCCCATGCCAGCTGGCGAGAGAACTAAGTGGAAACTACGTCTCTTCAAGGCTGATTGTCAGGGTGGTCCCACCTTCTGTACTATAAAGGGACACCAGTTTTGATGTTTTCAGAATAGAAACCCATTCTAAATTTGGCTCTTTAAAAATGTGTTTTTTGTCTACCTTCCCTTGGGGTACGGCTTGGGAGGACGTGGGGTGTTCGAACTGCACCCCCTACCACACACCCCTTCCCCACTCTGCTCTTTGTGTGGCCTTTGTCTTTCCGTGGCCTGGGGAAGAAAATCTACCTCCTTGTTCCAGGAGTCTCCTCCCCTCAGATCTGTTGTCAGCCTCTTCTCTAGGAATCCCGTTACTCAGTTATCAAATATTTATCAATCTTCTCCTTGCACAGTGCCAGGCACCAATGATATTAGGGAACGAGAGTGACTGTCTTTCTCAGGAAGAACTTACAGTCTCGTGTTGGAAACTTTATCTCCTTTCTTTTTCCTTTACTTCTTCACATACTACATTTGTCTATTTCTTATAAATATTTTATAAAATTCTTAGTGGTTTTATACCGTGAGCACCTCTGAGAAGGAATCTGCTCTTCTGCCCCTCCCACACAGTGTCCATATCAATAAATGTTATTTATCAACCGCTCTAGCCATACTTTTACCGGATGCGAGATACCCACTGTTGCTAGAAAAATCCAGCTTCAAAATCCAACACAGAATAATGAACGGTTAGCATTCCTACCCGAAAAATGACTAAAACAGGCATCGTGCAAGAAAAAAATAGCAGCATTATAATTATGTTTATGAATGTTGTCCTCTATGATAGCTTAATTAGAAAACAGGTTTTAAACAGAAGTCTAAACTTTCCAATATTGTTATTTACTGTGGTTTGACTGTTTTCATTATTCCTTGCTTATCTATGAAACATAGTAGTTATCACTTTCTGACTGAATCCCAGATTTTTTTCATAAACTTAATGCAGGTCATTTTATAAGAACATTAGTTGGTGCACATTAGCATAAATGGGATAATGACATATCTATAGGATGTGCATATTAATTCAAATATGAAAAATGTATGTATTGTTGAAAAATTATATATCTTCACACGTGTACAAAAACATTGGCATTTGTTCTTATTTCATTTCTTAACTAAGTATAGGCCATCCAGATTATTTTTACACACATTTTACAGCAAAAATCTGGCCCCAAAATATGTCATGCTTCATCTAGCAACTCGTTCTTAACTCATTCCCATACCATGAGAGACGAGCGTAGTAGACAAAGATTAATAAGTATACAAGCAAGAACTTTCATTTATTATTTCTACTCCAAGAATATATCCATGTTCCTAAAATATCTCTAGCAAACTACTGGCATTTTGCTGCATGACAATTTAATTTCTACTTTGGCTCAAAGTTTTTACTCAGCTGATCTTTGGGAAAATGCACATGTTGTGGTTTATTCACTTTGGAAATTACTCCAGAGTGAAGAGTGGCCTCCAAAATGAAGCTTGTTCTAGCCGCACATAATATTTTCCCCAGAAGTGCCTATAAAATCTACTAAAATAAGAAAGTGCTCATTATTTTTGATAAACAGTAAAGACTGGAAATTCATATTTTATTTTAGTGCCGTAAGTGTGGAATTGAGATACAGTAGCGTTCTTTTTCTGCGCAGCATAATGGCCTATTATTTTACGAATTACTATTTACTTTGTGTCTGTAGCTTAACTCTGAGTAAATTCTACCTTTCTTCTCTTGCTAGCTAAGTGGGGGAAAAAAATTACCTCAAACCCTACCAAGTGTCAAAGCTGCCTTAAAATATTGGTATTTAAAGGAGGTATAATACCAATAAGTCTGAAGCGATTAAGAGTTCCGAGTGAGGATATACAGGGCTGTGTTATGTAGTTTCTGACAGAAATCTTAAATTAGTACGGCAACACGGATGGTGTAACTTTCCCGCAGACTACAAAAAAAAGCGTTGTCAAACCCTTAACTCGTGGTGATGGCACTTAGTGAATATTGGTCTAATAAAGGGACAAAGAGTATATGAGTTTCTCCAATTCTGATTTTTTTTTTTCCTGGCCAGAACTTTGAAGTTTTTAAAGCTTTGTTCTCTTCCTCTCTTCCAGGCCAATAAAAAGAATTATTATTACTACCACATTTGTGTCTCTTGGATTTTATTTTTGGCTAATGCAAACGCTTTTACGACATGATCTTGGGAAGGAGCAATTAGAATTAAGGAGCCTTATCCAACAATTACAGCACTTATTGCAATTATAATAGTAAGTGAGTGAGTTGATGACTTACCGAGTTACCCCAACGCTACGTTTTTATTTTGCTTTTAAAGTTATCAAAAGCCTGATGCTGGAGGTTTGTAACGACTTTTGTGGTAGCCAGATTTGAAGTCTGAGGCCTTGTCTGCCAGCCATCAAAGGAGGCCTGTCCCCACCAAGCTCTCTATTTTCACAACAGGATATCTGGTTTCTTTTATGAGGATACAGCTATGTTAATTTGGTTTAGTGGTTTGTTGGAGGTAAGCAGGCTCTTCACAGCACAAACACCAAAATCCCCTTAAAGCAGTTCCTTGTTAATAGCCGGGGTCTGATTGGCAGATTTGCATTGTAAAGTGTGATTTGGTTGGATAAATATGTTTAGTCTAGTAAGCACTTTAGTGATTGAGTGTCTGTTAATGGATAAAGGTGGATTATGGTGAAACCTCTACAGGCTGTCACTGGGCACTTAGCATCGTGAGATGTCAAGGGGAATGGAAAACAAACTGGCACTGCCGAACAGCTGAAGGGCTATAAAACGTTTAAAATAGTTGGTGCTAATGTTGGGCTTTGGAGTTTCCAATATTAATTTCAATACAGGAGAGAGAGACCAGCAAATTAGAGAGCAGGGCTTTTTGTACCCAGCAGTGGCAAAATAAGGATGTCCTATACCCGCTCTTAAAAGCTGGCATCTTTCCTAGGATTTAAAAGCCAGAGAGAACTGACACAGGAAGGTCAAGGTGGTTAATTTGTACCCAAGAACGAATCCAACTCCTGCCGAAATCTCTGCACCAGCACATCCTGCTAGCAGAACGGGACTCTAGCGGGGAAAGAGACTTTAGGGTTATTGCTAAAGAATGTCGCCGTGTCTGCTCTATGTACATATGTGTGCACATAGCGTTTCACACTTTTTTGAAAACAACGTGCTGTCGTAAGAATTACAGACGCTAATTCCGTGCCCCCTTCCCATCTCCGAGCATCTGGAAATCAAGAGTTTTCCATTCCTTCCTTTCGAGAAAGGGCACTGGGATGCTTCATGAAGCCCACCAGAGAATGTCACTTTTTTCTTCTTCTCAGGTGAACATGCAGAGGTATTTTTATGAGGTGAAAATATCGGCTTACTTCAAGGACCTGAATGGTGTTTTAACATCCCCGGCTCTGGAAGAGGTACGCTGGAACGCCTGCTTCTAACCAGCCGTGAAATGCCTAAGACCTCAGGAACTATTATGCTTTTGCAGACTGGCTTTTTGACTAAAGTAAAGCATATCCCAACCATCTTTCTTCAAGACACTCCAGATACTGCTTACGGTTCACTGGGTTTTATAAGCATCAGGGTCCTAGGCATTTGTCAGAACACTACCACTCCAGGCTCTGTGATTCCAAGTGCGCATCCTTTCCCCTTGAGTCCCCGGTTTCTCCTCAGCCAAGTGGCATCAGGAGAATTGCAGGCCAACATCGGAGGAGGTATTGTGGGTTCGGTTCCAGACCACTGGAAAAAAAGCAAATATCACAATGAAATGAGTCCCATGAATTTTTTTTTGTTTTCCAGTGCATATAGAAGTTACATTTATACTATACTGTAGTCTATTGAGCGTGCAATAGTATTATGTCTAAAATAATGTACCTTAATGTTAAAATACTTTACTGCTAAAAATTGCTAACAATCATCTGAGCCTTCAGCAAGTTGTAATATTTTTTGCTGTTAGAGAGTCTTGCTTCGATGTGGATGAATGGTGGTTGCTGAAGGTTGGGGTGGCTGTGGCCATTTCTTAAAATAAGATGACGTTGCAGTTTGCCACATAGATTCTTCCTTTCATGAAAGATTTCTCTGTAGCATGTGACGCTGTTAGATAGCGTTTTACCCACAGAACTTCTTTCAAAACGGAAACCAAACTTCTCAAACGCTGCCACTGCATTGTCCACTAAGTTTATGTAATATTCTTAAATCCTTTGTTGCCATTTTAACAATGTTCACAGCGTCTTCACCAGGAATAGATTACATCTCCGGAAACCACTTTCTTTGTTCATCCATAGGGAGCAACTTCTCATCCATTAAAGTTTTATCGTAAGATTGCAGCAATCCATTCACCTTCCAGCTCCACTTCTAATTCTAGTTCTCTTGTTATTTCCACCACATCCACAGTTAGTTTCTCCACGGAAGTCTTGAACCCTTCAAAATCATCCAAGAGTGTTGGAATCAACTTCTTCCAAACTCCTTACCATTTTGACCTCCTCCTATGAATCACACATGTTCTTAATGGCATCTGGAATGGTGAATCCTTTCCAAAAGGTTTTCAATTGACTTTGCCCAGATCCATCAGAGGAATCAATATCTATGGCTATTATTGCCTTACAAAATTTATTTCTTAAATAATAAGACTTGAAAGTCAACATTAGTCCTTGGTCCGTGGGCTGCACAGTGGACGTTGTGTTAGCAGGCATGAAAACAACATTATCCTCCTTGTACATCTCCATCTGAACTCTCAGGTGACTAGGCGCATTGTCAATGAGCAGTACTATTTTGAAAGGAATCTTTTTTCCTAAACAGTAGTTCTAAACGATCTGTTGTGTAGTGTAGGCACCTTCATCGATGATCTTAGCTAGGTCTTCTGGATGACTTGCTGCAGCTACTCCATTGCATTTGCTGCTTCACCTTACACTTATGTTATGGAGACGGCTTCTTTCCTTAAACCTCATGAACCAACCTCGACTAGCCTCAAACTTTTCTTCTGCAGCTTCCTCACCTCTCTCAGTCTTCATGAATGAGGGAGAGTTTGGACCTTGCTCTGGATTAGGTTTGACATAGGGACTGTTGTGGCTGGTTTGATCTTCTATACAGACCGTGAAAACTTTCCCCATATCAGCAGTAAGGCTGTTTTGCTTTATTACCATTTATGTGTTCACTGGGGTAACAATCTTAATTTCCTTTAAGAACTTCTCCTTTGCATTCACAGCTTGGCTAGCTGTTAGGTGCAAGAGGCCTAGCTTTCGGCCTGTCTCCGCTTTCAGTATGCCTTCCTCACTAAGCTTACTCATGTCTAGCTTTTGGTTTAAAGTGAGAGACGTGACTCTTCCTTCCACTTGAACACCTAGAGGCTGTGGCAGGGTAATGAATTGGCCTAATTTCAATATTGTTGTGTCTCAGGGAATAGGGAGGCCCCAGGAGAGGGACAGAGACGGGGGACAAACAGCCAGAGTGTGGAGCAGTTGGAACACACATGACATGTATCAATTAAGTTCACCATCGTGTATGGGTGCAATCCATGGTGCCCCAAAACAGCTATGATAGTAACATCAAAGGTCATGGACCATAGATACAATAATAACCTTAACAGATATAATAATAATGAAAAATTTTGAAATACTGCAAGAATTACCAAAATGTGACAGGGAGACAGGAAGTGAGGCCATACTGTTGGGAAAATGGCACCGATAGGCTTGCTCCATGCAGAGTTGCCATAAACCTTCCATTTGTAAAAATGCAATATCTGTGGCGTGCAATACAATGAGCTATGCCTGTATGAACCGGGAATCACATTCTATGAAATTGAGTAAGCGTGAAGCTGAGGCTTCTTAAAGATAGGCCTTGCCAAGAAAAAGAAATTTTTGAAATTCTCTAATCTTCTTATCCTGGCAGCTTGGATCAAAGCATTTCACATAAAGGAGAGGAAAACCAGACAGTAAGAAGAGGGGAAACCACACATACTCATCCCAGGAGAGCAAGGGACAGATCTCTGAAAGTCTGAGCATTTGTGTGACTCAACAAGGCGGAAACTGGGTTACCTGAGACAACTTTTTAAATGTATTCATCTTACTAAATTTGCCAGATTAGACTTAAAATTTCATGCTTTTTCCAAGCATTTAAAAAATCAATCCTTTGAAATTCTAATTTATTATTTATTTATATAAATTTATAGATATTTTCATTCATTTATGCATCCAACAGATATTTATTGAGTGTCTGCCATGCACAGGGTCCTGAAAATACAGCAGTGAGTGAGCACAGAGAGGGCCCCTGCCCTCATGGAACTTATTTTCCAGGTGGAGAGAAATAAAATAAACCTGGAAATACAATTTCAGGCTGTGATAAATTTTGTGAGGAAAAAATAAGCAAGGTTCCACTTCCTAGTCCTTGTGCCCACTCTGTTCCTACAAGACACTGTACTTTGTCTTCGTATCATCTCCAATTCATCTCCTTCTCTTCCATTAAAGTTCCTGAACGGCTGCCTAACCCAATTACTTCCCTTTTCAAGCACTGCGATGGCTCATGCTGCCTGATGCCCCTTCCAGTCATCCGGCTACCTGTCTAACCTGTTCCTGGACATAACGCCTCCCCTCCCAGCATGTCGACCCTTCCAAAGTCCCATAAAATCCCACTACATGCCCCTTCTCCGTTCACTCATCCCAGAATATACACTCTTCCCTCTTCTCCTCCCTCTCTTCCTAAATCCAACCCTTTTATTAGGTTCTGACCAATTTCCTGCATACCTAGTTCCATGAAGAACCCAGCTCTGATCTTTCATGAGAGACAGACAGAGAAGAAAGAAGGAAAGGAAGGGAGGGGGGAGGGAGGAAGGGACGGAGGGACGGAGGGAGGGGAGGGCACGTTGTTTATGGAGGAGGAAGGACAGAGTGTCCAGTACTTGTACCTCATCTGCCCAAGCTGATACCTGTTACGACACCTCACTCTCATGGTTTCTGGCTCCTGAATCACACAGATTGCAGGTCACTCTCCAAGTATCAGCTGAGTTCTGTCTCGAAGTACTTTTCTTGGGTATGTAAGAAACATGGGGCTCTTGTCACCACTCACTGGAGCATGTGGAAAGCTGCATGTCACCCCGACTGCTCTGTCTAGACGCCTTGATGCAGCCATGCCTGCTCTCCTGCCCCATGCCATATCAGCCAGAGAATTTGTCCTGCTGCCACCAGCTCCGAAAATCACAGGTCCCCTCTGCCTCCACAGCCCCCTAATACTGAATTTTATTCCATGACCCCACACAAAGGTGTCCTGGTAGAGCACGTTATAACCTCAGCTGTCTTGCTTGCATTCCAAAGCTCTCTTCTTCGTCTTCCACAGAATCTTTGTTTGGTTGGGAAGGGGTAAAATTGGGTCTGATGGATCACATATTTTACAAACAAATGTAAGTTGACAAAATTATCAGAAAAACACACATCAGTTAGTATACCAACATGTTGTTCAATGACAAACCGAAGGCGATGCTCACGTCAGCTATGGTTCGCACGTGATGCTACCGCTACAGTGACTTCAGCATCAGATGTTAACACTGATATTAGCATCATACAGTTGACACCAGGTACGGGGGTGTCCACAAGTCCTCCAGCCCCACGCTTCCTGTGCACACCAACCTAGACCAGCTAAGTGCTGATTCCTGCTCTTATTCCTTTATTCTGCTGCCAGGAACTCAAAGCCTAACCAATAAGCTCCCAATGGCATTTTGCCTGCCTTTGCTCTCGAACCAGAGCCAAAGGAGACAGAGGACAGGGACCGTGCAGAGAATGAGTGTGCAGGAGAGTAAAATATTTAGTGCACATGTGAAGAAGATAAAGGTTCTAGAGCAATAGGAGTTAATTGCTGTGTTCATTTCCTATTGGTGCATAACAAATTGCACAGACTCAGAACCTAAAATAGTCACTTATGACCTCACTGTTTTATAGGTCCGTTGTCTGGGCGTGGTACGACTGGGTCCTCTGCTCAGGGCCTCAGGAGGCTGAAGTCAAGGTGTCAGCCAGAGCTGGGTTCCCATCTGCAGCTCAAGGTTCTAGTCCAGGCTCATCCCAGTTGTTGGCAGTATTCTGTTCCTTGTGGGTTGTTTGACTGAAGTCCTTGTTTTCCTGCCAGTTGTTGGTGGGAACACTCTCAGCATCTATCAGCCACCCTCGGGCCCTTGCCAGGTGGCCCTCCCATAGGTCCTCTCACCCGCTCACGGTTGCAGCCCCCAGCCCTCCTAGAAGGGCCCAGTCCTTCTGAGGGTCCATCCGCGAGGTCAGGTTCACACAATATAACTTCCTTTATGATTTACTTGAAGGCAGTTGATTGGGGATGTTAACATACCTGCAAAATCCCTTCTGCCATACGACTCACCATAATCGTGAGCATGTGCGTGTGTGTGTGCTGTACGTGCAGAGTGTGTGTCCCACAATACCCGGGTGAGCTTGGGCAAGACTCTTTATCCTGCTCAATGCCCTCGCCGTCGGTGTGAGCAGGGTGGGAAAACCGTGCCTGCCGTTTGCACTGGAAATCAAGCTGGGCTCGAGTACGACAAGGGAAAGCTGGTTTCTGAGAATGAATTGCACAGTCCAAGGACATCCGTATGCCTCTGTGAGGGAAGTGATCAGAGAATGTGGTTACGAGCACAACCATCTCACACGCCCTAAGAAACAGAGGATGCGTAAAGCCCTGTATCTAACTTCCATGTCTGGGAAAGAGCAAAGGGCCCAGCTCCTCTGCCTTTAGGCTTCTGTACCCAGTCCCGCCGGGACAGCATTCATCCGATGCACTGCCAATAGCTAAAGAAGAGGGGCTGGTGCACAGAAGAATGTTGAAAGAACCAAAAAATACAGTATGAAAAAATACGATCCTTTAAAACACATGAACACAGAAGACTGAAAACCTGAAAATACCAACTCCAAAGCAAAAACAATGCATTTTATTATTATATTCTCGAGGGGGGAAAAGTGATCACTTTAACAGTCTTTGCAAACAACAGAACTGAGGCCTCTTCCTCAAGACAAAGGAGCCATTACATCAAGTTATCTTAACCCAGAAGATTTTGATAATAAACACATTTAACAGAAAACTAATACAGCACAAAATCAGAATCAACCAAAGTTATTTGAGGTCAGATTTTTTAAAATATTGTTTTGTAAATTCTAATCACATAGAATGGACAACAAGATGATTTTAAAATACTTTTATTCAGTATTTCTTAGAATGTGGACTTTTAAAATATGGGTAGTGTTTTAAAATTTTAACGTTTTCATTTATGTCACATAAATTTATATTTTAAAAAATTGGTATAAAGCTATTGTCATCTGTAGCTTGCCATGTGACCTGGGTCGATTTACATCAAATCTCCAAATATCAATTTATAAATTTATAAAACAAGGACACTAAGAATTGTATTAAGGGTAGTGTCAAGTTATATGAGAACTTAACATTCTGAGATCTTAGCATGTAAGGTCAACATACAATTGATCTCTTATTAACTACTATAAAATGAAGGCTTGTAACATCTCTGCTATATTTTTAACTAGTCCTAGACACAAATTAAAAGGGACTTGTCTTTTAAAAAAAACCTTAAAATGACAAGACAATCCAAGACTATACTTTGCAAATCTAGCAAAACATAGTCGATGATGGCCTTGAAAACCTCCCATAACGTCGTTTCGTTCAACTTCATTTCTTTCTAACGCTGATGAGAAAAAAAAAAAATTGCTTCCTGGCTGGGGCCACTGTCTGTGTGGAGGCTGTGTGTTCTCCCCACGTCTGCATGGGTTTTCTCTGGATCCTCCAGTTTCCTCCCACACCCCTAAGTCGTGCACGTTCAGTAAATGGGCGCATCTCCACCGTCCCCATGCGCGTGAGTGTGCTGTGTGAGCACCCGCCAGCGCTGGCACCCGGAGCTGCCGGAGTGTGCTCTGGCCACCTGCCATCCTGAACTAGAATAACAGAGTAAATATTTATCGCACTTGTTTTGATTAATCTTTCTCAAATGTATATATAGCTCACATTTATTTCAATGTTTACCGTTAGAAGTGTTTTGATCTTTATTAGGAAGTTTGGTGATTTTTTTGTGACCAAAAATATGCTATAGGAACTTAATTAACTCTTGTTTCTATGATGTGGCCTATGGGAAAGTTGGTTTGGTAATACGTCGTTTCATTGAATATCGCAGTTGCTAAGAACCTATGGAAGGCATTAAATGAAGACTTACTGTATTGAGCTTTGGGTGCAAAATTTGCACTTTGTTATATGTCAATGTTTCATACTTCACGTCTCAAAAGATATAAAAATCAGCAATCCTGTGATGTAGCACAAAAATATGATGTTTAAAATTAGAGAGTTTTATAAAATTATATAGAACTTATTAATGGTTGTTAAGCAAACATGGCCCCGAAGGTGCTACAATACTCTCGTGATTAAAAATAAATGCAATCGAAACTCATTTAGAAAGAATTTTGATATGTACATGCTGATATGTAAATGAGGAAGTGTGGGGAAAAAGTACCTTAAAATCATGATGAAAAATAAATCTCACATCTTTACAACTATCTTGAAGCAAGTAGTTGCATATTTTAAATTTAATCAATATTTCTCCATTAAAGAGATAAAGATTTGCACTGGGAACACTGTAAAAAAGACCTGCAACCACAGCTAATTATGTTTGTTTCCCGTATCTCCATCGTATATTTGCCACTGAATCATAAAAGGTACATGAAACTTGAAAAACAATGATTAATTACTATACAATTAAAACCTGAGATATGATAGAATAGCAAACACAATATGATTGTATAGACTTCTATGTGAAACATATATACATTTTTCATGAGTTCAATTCTTTTTTTTTTTTTTTT
>VBSM01000483.1:39021057-39117017 GCA_008086735.1 Cheirogaleus medius
TCCGGGTGACTGTCCCCCCGCCATGCGTCACGACCACGCACACAGCGCTGAGTCGTCTCTCACCGGCAGGTCTTTCTCTTGAATTATCTCAGGGCCCTCCCGTCGCCACACCGTGGGGCCCGCTCAGCCCTGCCCCACGCTCACCAAAACCACGTGCGCGCCTCTCTCGCTGCCCCCAAAGCCCCCACCGGACAGCTTTGAGATGGGAAGGACAGGTGCTGTGACCTCCTTATTTGACCAAGAAGGGAACTAAACTCCAGCGTGGGGAGGTGACCTGTCCAAGGTCGCCCGTGTGGTCACTGAAAGAGCCAGTCGGAGAAGCCGGGCCCCTTCGCTCGCACCTGCTCCACCGCTGCGCTGCGCCGCCCACGACACCCACACGCTCTTTCTAAAAGAAATTCAACGTCATTACTTCCAAACACCTATGTTCAAATAAGAGGTTTTTCTTATGTATAATTAATATTTAATCTGATATTTAATTATTAATGATAATTAATATTTAATCTAATAATTAATGTTTAGTTGGTATTTCATTTAAATATAATTAATATTTAGTATTAATATCTTATTGATAATTAATATTGTACAAAGGATAATATTAATCCGTAAACAGAGGTAATCCAGTTCCACGTTACTTACGTTCTGAAGGCCAGCTCCTTTTACCGCGTACCGTGGCTGGCACTGCGCATGTGCTGAGCACACGCTGGACCCGGCCTCGCGTGGGGAGGACGAGAGTGACCTGCACCCGTGCTGGGTGTGGGAGGCTTGTTTTTTTTTTCCTTTTTCCCCAAGGACCTTACGTTGAAAAATGACACTTGTTCCTCTCTCCGAATTGATTAGCAAACGAGTCCACCACTAGGTGTATTTTAAGTCAAATATGTTAAGTGCAACTTACTCAAATTCTGTAATAGATATTGAGCTGTAATTCCACTAGAAATGCACCCCCAGATGCTAAACAGTATCTCATCATGCTAGCGTAAAGTAATACGAATTTCCAACAGTAAGAGCCAAATATAAATTCTTAAACCATCCGAAGGAATATCAGAGCATTTTACGTTTTTATTTGAATTTCGAACAAGTTTTTTCGCCCTTTAGGGATTTTCTAATGATCTGATGGCAAAAGGATGGCTCTTCTTACCAAAACAAATAAATGAATAAAAAAATCTTTATTACTCATTTATTACTCATGCATGGCAAAGGAGGGATCTATGAAAGAATATTCCTATGAGTTTGTTGAAAGAATTTATAGAGAAACCTTTTCTCTGCCAGACATGACTACAGAAATCAATCGCTGACGGTCGTCACCGCAGCCTACAGCACCCCCCACACGACAGGACTCAACACATCTTTCCAGTTTTGGCCTCTGCACCCCACTGTGTGTGCGGGGGGGGGGGGGTTGTCACCATTTCAAGTCATCTCCTGATCTTTAGAGCACATCTTTCTCCTTTCACCCTGATTGCACAAGGGCCAGCCTGAGGCAAAACTGTTTATATTCAATGGGGATTGCACTGAGTCTGTAAATCATGTTGGGCAGTATGGACATTAGGAAATTAGGAAATTTTATCGTGGGCCTCCACCTCTGCTTGTTCTCCCTTTTAGAAGCATTTGTGCTTTTTTGTGTGTGTACCTACTTTCATATATGGGACTATGCTAGAATTTAAATGTATGTTGGCTCTGACTATATGATCAGAGTAAGGCACATGGGGACTGGCAGATGAAATTCAGCACACACTCATGTTTCGTTTAGCCTGTACAGGACTGTGGAAAAAAAAATTGAATGTGCTGCCAATTCAAGAGATTTCATATTAAAATCCAGGCTTCCAGCATCTCTTGATGCTGGCAATACCGGCTTTCACTTCCTCCTGACAATCGGCCGAAGATTAGCAGCTCTCTCTTCACAGTCTCCACTTTGCCACCAAATTCACCATGTCTGCTTCTCAGATACGCTGAGGGCTCGACTCCTGTAGGCTTTTGAGTTTGCTACACTCACAGCTGATATTCAGCCGGTACACACTAGTATGACAACAGGGTTGGTAAAAGTTGATAATTAGCACACCACTGGTAACAGCCACAACCCCGAGCCCTCCGAATGCCATCCGATTGTCCCACACCCACACCCAGCACCCTTTGAGACACCCCCATAAGCCAGCAACTAAAGAGAAAACACACACAGAGGGTGCCTCCAAGACACTGGCCCAGCTATCCCAAGCTTCTCTCCTGACGGTGGTCCATGTCGTCATGGATACTAAATATCTGGAATCTCACCCTGACACTCCTTTTCCTAAAGTGTGTCTTTATTGACTTCTAACCACCTAGATTCATCCTTTTCAAAAGTGCCATTTGAAATAAGCGCTTTTTAATCCACAACAATGTCGAGCCAATCTTGAAGCTTTGGTCAATGCAGTAGAACTTTTTTAGGAAAGAGAAACTACAGTGTATTCATCCAATGGCATGCAGCAGGTGACAGCCAGCCTAACTCACTGCTACCGCCTTCATTTACATATAAAACCACCTGGATCCAAACACGGCAAGATATTTCAACCAGACATGCTTCTTGAAATTAAAAACAAATTTTTTTTTCTCAGATCAGATTGTAAGCTTGGGATAAAAGAATTAATAATTCACTTTTGTTTAGAGCTTTAGAAAGTACAAAATGCTTTTATGTCTCTTCATTCATTTATTCATCTTGTGAATGGGGGCCAGGTTTTCATTTGACAGAAACTCAGGGCGTCAGACAGGGCACAAGTTATCACACACGAGGAAACTAAGGCTCAGGAAAGTGAACTGTTTACTCAAAGTTGAACCACCACCGGCAGAACTAGGACTTGAGTCAAATTCTCTGTCTCCCCTTTCTGGCAGTGCCTGAGGTTATTTTACATTCATTGTAACACTTTTCACGAAAGGAAAATTGTCCTGATTTGGTCAATGATGAAGTTCAAGCTGCCACTTTGCTGGGCTGTATACGGTGTTAACGCAGATGCTGAAAAGACAACAGGTGTAAATCGTCTGCATCAGAGCCACTATACTTTTGCCCTTAAATCTCTATTTCCTATTATGGAAAAGACGATACTAAACTACATATTTTTCCTTTGAGAGAAGCAAAGTAAATTTTTTAAATGCCTGTAAAACTCACCTTCAGCTCTGCGCATTCTGTGCATTTTATGTGCTCATTTCAGGATAGCTTATGTTAACCTCTAGGTTACATATTTTTAAGCTATATGCTATATTTTGTTTAATTTTTGGTCTAATTTTATCTTGCATGCACCATATTTAGATCCGAACATCTAACAGTTTACATTAGCAGTATGTCTTTATCTTGCTGGCATTTTCCCCCAACGTGTTTTTCCAGAAGACATCTCATAAAAAATTTTCCAGTTATTATATGTTCTCCCTCTTACGCAAAGTAACCTTTAGCTTAAAGTTTTAGCTAGTTAACGTTTTGCTACTAACAGCCTTTTTAAAATGTAATCAAAGCAATACGAAATTTACCAAAGTCCTAAACTTACATCACTAAATATTTCCCTAAATAATCTTAAAGACTTTTGACAAGGCATTTGAAACAGTTTCCGACTTTAATATCTGCTGTTGATTTAGAATCCTTAAGAATACTTGAAGTTATTTGGCCTGAAAAAATTATACTAAACAAAATCAGAATCTAAATGGACTTTTAAGTCCAGCTCTTAATGTTCTTATTTGATTAAAGTACTAACCTCATTCATAAATGTCAGTGAAAACCACTTAATGCTAGTTTACAAAATAGTCTCATGTTGAACACCCTATTAAAACAATCCTTAAAATAATAGTAAATACTGATTCAGTTAATGCTGGATTTTCATGTCTCATTTTGAGGGCATAATAACTATAAGACAGAAAAATAATAATGCAAATGGTATGGAAATAAGGACTTATAACCAGTCATAGCACTGAATAATAATGATAAAACTAATAATTTTATACCTACACCACTACTTTGGATAACAAAGCGGCAGGTCTATCAGTGTAAGGACCCCTAGAAACCCCCACTCTGTTTATTTTGGGAGTGTTCAGTAGGCCAAGGGGTGGGTGTACAAGGCAAAACCAGTGAATGTTGATAGTATAGGCATGAGCCCATCGCTACACATCACCCGCCACAAAACGAGTTCCTTAATCATAAAGAAGTCGTATTGGGTACTCGACGGTGATTAGGACAGGAAGTTTGGGGACGGTGGCACTGACAGAAGAGCTGTGGCCAAGGAAGGCACAGTCAAAGACAGAGTAAGAGGCTGTTCTAGAGATGACAAGTCACTGCGCTTGCACGAGGGAAGGGCTCCACAGTCCCAGCTTCCCGCGGGAGCCGGCTGTCCCCGGGGAAAGGGACTCACTGAGGGTTGGTGCAGGCCTCACTGTCTTTCCAGAGTTCCGTCAATGGCTGTTCCCATCCTACGGTGATTTCAACAAGGTGACCAGATCGAAGACCTCAAATTGGCAGAAACCAGATCGGCCTTCATGAGGGGAAGCCCACATTATTGAAACCATGGAGCTTCCATTGCCACCGTCTCGTTCTCGAGCCCAAGAGCCCACTCTGGAGTTGTTAGGAAAGAGGCCACTGACATTGGATTTGGGGCATCCTGTGCCCCCATGATTGAGATCCTCTTCCGTAACGGAGCATCTTCACATACTTCACTGTTCCTGGCTCCTTTCCCAGACCGGCAGCCCATCAGTCCTCCCACCTTCCCCCTGAACAAGCTGTTAGCCACTGTTCGTTAATTCCTGCAGATCTGTACCTCTGGCCCTTTCTCCTTCCAAGCAGAATAAATAATCAAATGCGGGACTTGCTATTTTTCCTATCGGAAAGATTTTTCTTATTCCCCAATGTCCTCCTGGGCTGCCTCTGAGGGGCACTACATTGCTGCCACAGTCCAGTTCTAGCTAGTGGCAGCCTGTTGTACAAACCACCTAGAAACCACACTTGCGTTTTGTCTTCTCAGTCAGCTGATGAAAGGGAACAGTTACCCATGAGACCAGGTGAGGGTCGAGGGTGAGAGATTAGAGCCGCAGAAGTGGATGTCAAGATAATCAGAGCCACCTGCTAAAACATACCATGCCTTCTGTAACTTCTTGAGCCCTCTATCTTGTGTACCACTGTCCCTTGATGATGGGATGCTTCTGAGCAAACCCACCATTGTGATGTTTTGGAGCAAATGGACAGTTCAGGTCAAATGCTCACTCGGTGCACCTTAGCCAGGTATTCAGTGTGTACCAAGGACTCGTAGCAAGTTAGAAGCAGGAGCTGTTTCCCAAAGAGGGAAGGGATTTGTTTCCAAAACCCTAGAGGTCTTCTGCTGGAGGTTGTCAGGGGCTGCATCCAACATTCTATTTGCTACGCACACTTCGGGTGTCATTGGATCTGTGCAGTCATAAGCTTGAATCGCAGAGTAGCTTGTGCTCAGCCTAGCCCAGCGGTAGAGACTTCTCTTGCTCTGGGTCCCATGCAAGGCTATAACCTCATGGTAAAATCAGTAAATAGGTCAACTCAGATACATTTCAGGGTGGTTTATGTTGCCGCCAGAAGCCCTTTTTTTAATGAAAAGAAACATGGTGCTCCAGACTTAGGAGTTCATCAACTTCATTGGTCCATATGTAAGCATGTGCACATGTATGTATTTAAATGCTGTTTCCTAATCAAGTATAAAGCAATTTGTTATAGGGTATTTAAAGGTCTTTCTGAGTCAATAAAATATATTTTGGTCTGGTTAAAGACAAAATCCTTCAACGTGCTAAGTTCTATTTTAAAATCTTACTACATCAGCATGCTTTTGAATACTTTGACAATTTTCATTTATCATTTCTCTTGTTTTTATCATTAGATATTGTTTGAAGAATGTCCCATTGCATGGAACTAGCAAATGATTAATAAGACTTCAATTTGGGAAAATTAAAGAAATAAGTCAGAATGCAAACTATCGTTGCCTCATCTGGTCTCAATTGTGCATGCCTAAGTTATGATATATATGCATCATTTTATCTGATTCATGTTTTTCATAACTAAAAAAAATTAAAGGTAAAAAATATTTTTTAAAAACTATTCAGAAAGATTGGGTATGTTAGCAGATATTCTGCAAAAGAATTCTTTATCAATTATCGATATCACAGATTGATTCTTCTGTCTGTTTAGGTTGAAATCGTTAGTCTTTTGTTAATGAAAAGGAAATAAATAGCTGGCTTCCACTCAAACCTGGAAGAGCTGACAACATACAACATTGAAGATGATTAAAAACGGAATAGGCCACAAAATCTCACAATCCTATTACAACTAATCATTTTAACATATCAGTCTCCCAATATCTGCCCATATTCATATGTATTTTCCACACTATTCATCCATTTATTCAACATTTACTGAGGGTGTGCTCTATTCTGATGCTGCTATAACAAAGCACATGTGCAATTTTGTATTTGCTTTTTAAATTGAATATGAGATTATACATTTCTACCATTTTCCTACCAGTCAATGTTAACTTTTCAGACACCATTTTGCTAAAAGATGTGTCATGCTAAATATAAATGTTATAAAATATAGATGTGTGGTGGCATGTACCTGTAGTCCCAGCTACTCAGAAGGCTGAGGCAGGAGGATCACTTGAGGCCAGGAGTTTGAAGCAAGCTTAGGCAACACAGCTATAACCCATCTCTAAAAAAATTATTAAAATTAAACATAAATAAACAAAATATAGATGTAGGGTCTTCAGTTTTCACCTTGATAAACAACTCCTCTTTATAAGGCAGTGAAACATGATAACTAAGGCTTAGGCTTTGGAGTTCGGCAGATCCGGTTCCAAGTTCTGGATTCAGCACTTACTGTGAGAGCCGGGGCAGATTAACCTCTCTGAGCCTCATTTGTGGAAAGATGATGATGATGATAGTATTACCCTCTGTGGTTGTTTTGAGGATTAAATGACATCATATATACAAAATGCTTAAGACAGTACCTAGCACAAAGCAAATATCGCTCGGACTATTTTTATTTATTGCTGTTACCCAGCCTGTGACAGTTCTTATTCTCACGTGTTCTCTCCATGACGCTTTCCCTGATCTCTCCAACTAGATATGCTCCTCCTTCCACTCATTTCCCAGAATGCTCTTGGAGAACTGACACTTTATGCTTTGCTTTCAAAACATATGCACAATTCTCTTCTCCGCATTACCAGACTATAACCTCCTTGTCAATTCCTTGCACATTAAAGTTTTGCAGGTTAAACAAACACTCAATAACTGTTCGCTAAGTTGGAAAAATTGTGGCTTATCACTACATTCTACAGGTAGAAAAACAATGATACAGACATGATGCGTTTTCAATTAAAATTATTTCAATTTTCAATTGAGTTTAGTTTTCAATTAAAAATACCTATTCTCTTTGCATATCACTCTTATATCTGAATTAGAGGCTATTTTCCTATAGTGAGCCCCACCATGTTCTTGGATGATTTCACTACTTTTCTTTTTAAATTCTATTGACCACTTGCATCTTTTCAAGGTGAGTTTCTGTTTCTCCTGGAAACTTGTAAGTATGTCATCTGACCTGGTTACAACTATTTTGGCTCCCCCCAAAAAAACTATTTTCAAAAATCCTATTCTAATATTCTGGCTGACCAATTATCACTTATTTTTTGCCAAATTTAATTATGCTATTTTTTTCATAAAGCATCAGAATTATTTTGTTTTTATTGCAGATTGCTCTTCTGCAATATCTATAATCTTATTAAACTCACGAAATAGTTCTCATGTATATTTTCTGTATCTATATGACAGATTTTAAATGAAAAATGACTCACAGCTCTTTTAGCATGACTTGAATTCCAAAATCTTTGTTTCAAATCAACATGTTAACCATGAGTAACATCATTATAAAATAATTTAGGAGCATGAAGCAATCTGATTGGCCTCCAGCCATCAGTTTATGAACTTATCAACATAATTCCATTCTTATCTCTAAATTGATGACCATGAATAATGAGTTTAACATGCAACTGTAATTGTATTAGTCATAATTATCCTTAATGAATGAATAAATGCAAAAATTATTACACTACAGAGACACACATTAATATAATCAGCCATGTAATGATAAAGTACAGAAATTCGGTGCCCTTATGTAATCAATATATAGCATATAGACACATAACTATGGAAGATTTAATTCAAATTTTTGGAAGGATTTACAAAACTCTGTAAGTTATTACATAAAAACTAATAAAAGTGTGTGCCCTTTTGAAAACTGGCAACTCACCTAACTTCCAAATTAAAATAAAATTGGCTCAATTAGAGAAAGTAATAGCAAATTATTTCTATGTTTCTAATCTTTTCATAATTTATCTCATGACTATCTTCTGCTTCATAAACTTTCTTTTATTAAATATCCCCTTTATAGTTAAGAGTGAAATTATAGCACCAACAATAACAATGCTAATTTTGTATATTTGCACACTTTATAATTCCGAAGCCATTTCACATGCATTATCTCATCTGAAATCATTTTGCCTAATGTGTCAGCTCACACTGATATTCAAACAACTACGTTTTACAGTGTCATTTAGTTCCTAAAGTCTCCTTCTAAATTTTCCCAGTGATAAGTAAATTCTTGGCTCCAATTTTCCCAACTATGGCAGTTACTAAGCTATTGTCTCCCACTCCCAAACCTTCCCTTCCGCTTTTCAACGCTGGGTCTGGGACCCTGCAGATTGGGTTTCTGTCTCGCGGCTAGCTTGCTTTAGGATCTGGCAGTGGGAGGCGCTAGAGAGACTGGAAGGCAGAAGGAAGGAGGGGCTTGTTCCAATGCGCATGCGCAGACTGCCTCCCCTGTGCTGCCTCAGTAACACTCTTTTACCCCGGCACGTGATTCTGGTCTCCCGCCCTTTCTGCAGCACACCCAGGCTCTTGGCAGGCCGTGCCTGCTCCTTAAAAGAGTCACCACTGTACAGCACCCCTTCTCCATGATTTTAGACTCTTTTGATTTCATTGTGATTTTCAGTTACGGAAAACATTTATGTAACTCCAAAATCACCTCTGCCTTATAGATAACCTCACTTCACAGGTAACCATTTTTATTGGCTTTTGGGTTATTTTTTTTTTAATTGCATCTTTTGAAAATGTAAGAAAATGGCATGTAGTCTTATCACTCCTTGACTTTTTCTTGCATATGCTGTTATGCACCTTACTTTTTTCAATTAAAGATGAATCCTGAATATCATTCCAAAGGAGCACCCAGAGATCTCTCTGATTTCATTCTATGCGGAATCAAACGATATACCCTGCAGAACATCCCCCATTGATATTTTCTGCCTTTGGGTTTTTAGTATCCCAAACCAAAAGCGTTAGTCCCCAACCCCACATGTACCTCTCCATGCAACTTAATGTGGGAAGGTGAGTCGTTCTGGCAGGAAAGATGACAAGTTTGTACTGAGTTTTAGATGCTTGTGGAACTTCCATATATACTTTTTTCCCCTATAGGTGGGGAAAGATGTAAAGAACATAGGTTTAAATTTTGAAATTAACAGTGTAGAGATGGCAACTGAATCTATCAGAGTGAATGAAATCTCAGAAAGAGCTTTCACAGTGACCGGGAAGAGAGCCAAGGACTCAAACCCCCTCACCTACCTGAGAGAGTTGTAGGGAAGATTAAATAATATAAAATGTGTGAAAATATTCCATATGTTGCTTATTATTTTCTTGCTTAAATCCTTTTTGTGGTTTACATGGTTTGAATAAACATGGCTTATAGAAAACACAATTAATTATGCACATTCACAAAAGTACATGTACATATCAAATAAAGTCTATGTAAAATTCCCAATCCTACCTCTCTTCTGGAAATAATGCTGAAAAGTTCCATAGTGGCCCCAATTTCAACGCTTCCTGAATTTTGTGTTCTACCTGTACATGCAAATAATATTTGTTTTTATCATAAGTGAGTGTTTAAACCCCATTGGAAAAAATGCCAATTCTATTTAATATGTAAATACATGAGATTATAATTATTATAAAATAACAGTCGGCAGAAATAAATGTTATTTAGGGTCTCATTCTATTCCAATTCCAATTCTGACATTAATTGCAGAATGATAGTGCCTAATGAATAATAACTTTAAAAACATGCGGTACAACTTGGATCTTATTTGCAAGATAAATTTTCTTTAATTTCCATAAATATTTTGTAAGCATATTTCCTCTCCATTCAGTGTGTTTTCACCAATTAAAATGAATGTCTACAGTCCTACATTTATTTTATCTACAGACCAGATTTATAACTTTAGAAAGGGCCCCAGAGTCTGAATGCTTAACCTTTATAACCTGTAAAATGTAAAATATTTTGGGTACCTTACAGAGATACGAGAGAAATAAATGAATTAGATACTTGTGAAGTTTAGTAGAAGAGCTACAAGACAACAATAGGTGGTGCTGCTGGAATGGAATACTGAATATGTACATTTGATTTTACAAATGTCATGGAAATTTTTCCTGAACGAAATTACTATGCTTATTAAATTAAAGTTGGTTTGAGAACAGTATTAAAACCTAATCAAGATGAGACTTTGAGGGAGAAAAAAAAGCTTCAAACAACTTCTCATACTGAAAAGAAAGATATTTCCACCAGTGGGAGCTAATTTTTGTAAGCAGATTTAAATTCTAAACTGTCAAATTTCATATTAACTTCTTAAAGCCAGAGGCAACTTGAATCTTCCATGTTTATACCTTAACAAATGCTTAAACAAAACATAACTACCAGGGTTCCAAAAAGCTATTTGTAAAAGCCTTTAAAACATAACTGGATTTTACTATGATTTCTCTTTCTCATCCTGACATTCAAGTGGAAGACAGAAATCTGTGCTTCCTCCTTGCCTGAGCATGTTTGGTAGCTCAAGAGCCTTCACCTTAAGCAGCATCCATCAGATAAGACACAGGCCTTTTTCTGGAGAGCCATAGGATTTGTCAAGGTTTTGTAAAGGTTCTACACACCTGCTCTTTGTTATGGCTGAACGATTTGAGGTATCCTAATAAATTGATTACAAATAAATTTTTAAAGGAAAGGAATGAACTTGCATATCCAACTCTCCTAAAACCATTTCTAATCTTGCAATCAAAGTGGTATGTGTTTCCTCTTCTTAAGTCTTTAAAAAAATAAATATGTGCCAATGGTGGTAGAAATGTAATATCCACATCTCTATTTGTGGTCAAGTACCATCTGTGGGTTAAGTAATGACCACAGTTGCTGTATACCACCTTGGCATGTTGCACCTCCTTAGCTTGGCACTTGTCAGTTTCCAGAGTGACAGATGAAAATAATTGTATATTTCTCCATCATCCTTTGCAAGTCTAGTCCACCTTTAGATCCCCAGTCCTTACCACAGTGCCTACCACTTAGCAGGAAGCCAATAAATATTTGTTAACTTAATGTGTAAACTCTCACCACTTTATGCATGGGTGGGTTTAAGTGCACATTTTCCAAAAAAACCTACATATTAACTTCTGATTGTGACTATTGTTTATTTGAGAGCTGGTTGGTACAATATGATAGTGAGTTTGCAATCCCTATATTTTATTCAATGTTGATTTACTCCCAGTAGATTATTAGAGACAGTAAACTCTGAACCTATGACTTATGCTCTTTATACTGTTCATGGAAAAAAGGAAGCTGAAGAGAAGAGGTCCAGCTCTGCCAGCTCTGGGGACTATGGGAATAATGGGAATTATCTGTCCAACCTGACTATGGAATTAGGTGAGCCTTAATTATAGCACATTATAGATACTCCCTCTTAGATGGACTATTTTAAGACAGTAAGTAATTAACCAGGAAATTCTATCCCATGCTTTGAAGGCTGATTTCATATATATATATATATATATATCATCTTGTATTCGGAGTAAGGTAAAGGCACATCTGGTTTTCTCTACTCACCCAAAAGTGTCATAACGTTTGCACACTTTTCTCGATGAGTTTCAGGAGAATGGCTTACGTGCCATAGATCTATTTTATAGCTGTGAGATACGCTACAAAGTCTCTTGTAAAGGCAAATGCTCTCTCTCTCTATGGGCCTTTTTTTAGGCAAATCCGTTTATATGGAATAATTGGGATAGATTAGTCAAAAATGCTTTCATCTTTGTTTCTTGCCTACATTGCATTTTAAAATAATTAAAGCCCCAGATTGTTCCTGCTTTTCACCTTAGTTTACTGGCACCCAGCAAAGAAGCCTACACTTTGATTTTAATCATGGCCAGACAATATAAGGCCCCTGTCTCAGAAGCAACAAGGGCAGTGAGTAGAACCCCTGCTGGGTAATTTCAAAGCCATGTACTTCCTGCTGCTAGCCCTACAGTATGGTTTCTGTTCTGCCAAGGGTACCAATAGAAGGCGACTTCCAATTTGCACCTCACACATAAATTCACATTATGCCAATAGGTTCCGAAGGAAACCACAAGCTGCCCAGCTCAGCCGTCAGAGGTCTGTTAACAGACCTTTAACTATGATCTATTGTGCGGCAGGGCCTGCACGGCGCACGCGGAGCCCCGCTTTATAGAGCCCGCACTTGCCTGACACCGTTTTTCTTGAGATAATTATAAGTGTTTATTTTGGCTTTTAACAACTTTAATCACATTATTTAGCATGTTGCCATTTTGTCATCAAGTTAAACGAATACAGAGTCCTCCCAGGAATTGCCCAGAAACTGACACGTTAGGGTGGTTTCCTTGGGGACAGAACCTGTCGTAGGAGATGCAGGTGCTCGATTATATTACAGCTTCCTGGATGCAAAGATGTTCTCCTCAACAAACATGCAAGCAAAGAAATTATGCCGTGCAATTCCTAAATGAACGAGGTGTGATCTTTCTAATGAAAATAGCACGACCCTCCCTTTGCTTTGCGGTTCTATTTTCAGTGGTTTAATGGGAACAGGGATTCACAGCGAATCCAGCATAACAGCATGCACTGCGTCCCCCACGACAAATGCTGCTGAGATCACCTTGGGGAAGACAGAACAGCACTTCGGGGTTATCTGGAATTCGGTTTAAAAATAACCTTAGCCAATCACAAAGGGCTCTACAGTCACCGTTAACTTTGAGCAACTGTTGAAACGTCGTGCTCTGCCAAATTGCATTTGATGGCCCAGTAATAGCAGCACTATAATATACTTAAATGAATTCTAAAAATATCTTCCTCCGATGGAAACTGGATTTACAAAACCAAAAAGATGACGGTTCATCTTATTCCTAAATCACCCTGTTCAGTGTGAGTGTGAATCCACTGAAGAATAGGTCTGGATTATTCGACAAATATATTTAATATGTAATAAAACTTATGTGCCCTTTTGATGTCTTTAATATCCTTATCTGATGCTATACATTGTTGTTATTAATTATACTAACAGATCAAGAGAAAGCTTTTTTCTCTATAATAAAGTATTTCTGTCATTTAAAGCAGTCACTTTGACTCCCTTAAACTAACGGTGAACATTCTCTGCTTGTTAACTTGGAGTTGTTACTCTGTGCAGTGCTCTCGGGTGGACATACGAGGGTTTGAATATAATAACTGAAATGAGATGACAAATAAGGGACATGGTGTTGAAATGGCCAATTTTATCCAACAGGTATCATGCCTTTAAATCATCTCATTTCTTTTGCATGAAGAGCTGCAGAGCAACTTGTAAATGACCATCAGATTCATGCTTTATTTGACAAATCCAAGAACCACTTAATTTATAAATAAAACTCCTCATTGGGCATACTCTCAATCTCAAATTTAGTAAATTCATTGCCAACAGATAACTCCCAAACAGATTGGTAGCATAAACATGGAAAATAAATACAGAAAATTGAGTTTTTAATGTAAGAACTTTATCCTTAGGAAGTAATAGAGATTCCAGAGTTTTATATATATATATATATATATAAAATATATAGATTCATTATATATTATATAATATATAAGTATGTATATTACATATGAATACTGTTGAAACATAGGTAAATAATGATTAAGAAAGGAGTTTAATATTTTTAATATTAATAGTTGAAAGTTCCAAGTCTAACACATTAGTAGATAGAACAAGCAAATGCCACTGTGAATTTTAGGGTGGCTTTGTCCCTAGAGATTTAGCAACTAACTGCCAAGGCTCCTTTATTATTTGAGCCAAAGGTACAATTTTTTTCTTGCTATAGCAAACCCTTTCCAAACAAGAATCTCACACATCTCATAATTAAGAGACTTGGATTCTGGTCTTCTGCTATCGAAAAAGTAGTATATTCTTTAATCTGCTTTTCTTGGTAGTAAGAATTTCTTATTTTTAACTTCTGACTTTAGTGATCTTTTCTTAGATTATACTTATAGAATAAAAAGATGATGTATGTTAATTTTCTTACTTTACCATACCTAGCAGGGACATAGTACAGTGAAAACTATGGAACATAAAAATGAAGCACAACAAAATATTTCATATAGAATCTTAAAAGCTTCTACTCTAATCACATCAAATCATGAGTTTTTTCTTAGTGTTTCTGAGCTGAGAGGATTAGACTAGCCTCTGATTCCTTATCTACAACACTGATTACCAGAATATAATGGACTAATGTCTTCAAAGTTATTTTGAAGCTAGAATTCTATACCCAGCTAAATTATCATTCAAATCTATAGGAAAAATTAATCTTCAGTCATACAATAACTTGAAGACTTTAACTCTCATACACACACTTTCTGGAAGATTCGTGAATAAAATATTAGTAATTCAAACCCAGCAGTGAGTTCTAAGAAGAATATACAGTGAATAAACAGGTTTTTTATTCTTGGAAGCTAAAGAAAGTTTAAATTGAGTAATCTATCCATGTAATTCACTTCCTTAACACATGCAAAAAAGAAAACCCTATAGGATTATTTTAAAATCTGTTGGTAAAGCAGTTCCTATAAGTCTTTTTGCTGATAAAAAAGAGTAAGACTCTTAGAGAACACCTAGCAACTAGAAAATGATATCAAAACTTGTTATAAATGTCATGATTAAGGATCACAAATAAAGTCAGGAGCTGGGCAAGGATGTTCACTATCACCATTGCTATTCAAGCTTATTCTGGAACATTCCAGCCAATGCAATAAAATAAAAGTGAAATGTATGTATCGAAAAGAAAAAAGCAAAGCAAAACTGCCCTTATTTGCATATTATATGTTTGCCTGCCTAAAAACTCCAAGACAATCACTTGAAAAACTATTAAAACTGATAAAAATGTCCAGTAAGGTGGCCAGATAAAATATAAATATATAAAAATCAATACCTAATTATAAACATAAGGGAAAATATATCAAATCATAAGAACACCACAAAGCAATGAAATATAGGAACAAGTTTAACAAGAAATATTAATGTATACTTGAAGAAAACACTTATACCTAACTGAAGAACCTATAAAAGGATTGAATAACTGAAAAGACATAACATTTTCCTAGATGGGATGACACTAAAATATGACGATGGCTGTATTCACTCGCTAGGTGATGTGGTTTGGATGTTTGGCCCCTCCAAATCTCATGTTGAAATTTGACCCCCAGTGTTGGAGATGGGGCCTTGTGGGCAGTGTTGGGGTCATGGAGGCCAGATCCCTTATGAATGGCTTAGTGCCCTTTCTACAGTAATGGGTGAGTTCTCATTTTGTTAGCTCATGCAAGAGCTGGTTGTTTAAGAGAGTCTGACACCTCCTGCTCCCTCTCCGTACTCCTTCTCTTGCCATGTAACACACCTGCTACCCCTTCACCTTCTGCCTTGATTGAAAGCTCCCCAAAGCCCTCACCAGAGGCAGATGCTGGTGTGATGCTTCCTGTAGAGTCTACAGAACTGCAAGCCAAATAAACCTCTTTTCTTCATAAATTACCCAGCATTAGGTATTTCCTTTATAGCAATACAAAACAGACTAACATATTAGGATTGCTATAACAAAATACCACAAATTGGGTGGCTTAAACAACACAAATTTATTTTCTCACAGTACTGGAGGCTGGAAGTCCAAGATCAAGGTGTTGGCAACATTAGTTTCTTCTGAGGTTATCTCCTTGGTTTTGTAGGTGACCATCTTCTCCCTGTACCTTCACTTGGTCTTCCCTCTGTACTTATCTTCCTCCAAATTTTCTCTTCTTATAATGACACCAGTTATATTCAATTAGGGCCCACCCTAATGACTTCATTTTAACTCAATTACCTTTTTAAAGGCCCTGTCTCTAAATACAGTCACATTCTGTGGCACTGGGGGCTCAGGGATTCAACACATGAATTTTTCAGGGGACACAGTTCAGCTCATAACAATGACATCTCTTTCTGAAAATAATCTAAAATTTCTCAGCAATTATCATTGAGATCCCAGAAGAATTTTTCATGAAACCTAACAAGATAATTATAAAATTTATTTATAAGAGTAAATGCATAAGAAAATTGTGAAATGGAACACTGAAGGGCAACTTGCTGTACCAAATTTCAAAGCTACGGAAAGCGACCGTGGTCTAGAGCTTAGCAGCACCAACCTTGGATCAGGAGTGTTGGGCTCCATCTCAGCTCAGCTGCTTACTAACCCAGTACCCTGAGCAAGTTTCTTAACCTCTTTGGGTCTCAGTTTCCTGATATGTAAAGTGGTGATAACAACAGTGATTACCACATCAGGTAGTTGTGAAGATTAATAGAATGGTGCTTGGCACACATTAGAGATTCAGTAACAGTTAGAGATTATTGTTATCAAAGATAGTTATTATAGATTTAAAACAATATGAAGATTATATAAATAGATCAACAGAACAATATAAAAACTCCCAAAACAGAGCGATGTTTGTATGGTAATTTAGTCCGTGAAACTGTTGGCATGAAAATCTATGCATAAAAGATGAACTATTAAAGTGGAAAGAAAGCCATTTTAATAAGAAAACATTTGCCACATATTTAGCAGATAGGAAATTAAAATCTATAATATATAAAAAGGTTAAACTACCAAAGGAAAATGGACAAGAGTTATGAACTGGCAGAAGAGGAAGTACCAAAGACTAGTAACCATACAAAATCATGTTTCATATCATAAGTAAAAAAGGAAGTGTAAATTAAAATAAAAATATATGTTTTGGCCAATCAATTGAGAAAAGCTTGAAAAAATTATAATTACAGGATTCATAAGTTTATATTTAAAAAATTAAAATATAAGATACCAACAATTAGTTATAAGACTGAGACCATGAGCTGGAGGATCCTTGATAATTGTTCACCAGTAGATAGACCTGGATCAGCTCTGTTCCTCATCCTCTTGACAGGACCACAAGCATGTGCTCTGGTCTGTCTTGGTCATGCCGTACACTTCGTGGTCAAGACTGTACCTAAATAGGGAGGTGGCCCGTGGTTCTCCAGAACTGCCTTGACTGAGATGGTCTTGTGTCCAATTCTTGGGTTCCACCAGGAAATGTGCTATTGCCACATACTTAAGCCATGTCCCCCCCAACCTAGCCTCTGCTAACTGTAACAAAGCTGTCGTTTTGATTTTGAAATGCTTGTTTCTTGGCCCCATCTCTCAATTAGTTCCAAATCTTGGAGGATTAGAGTGATTTAGTTTATTATTAGTACCAAACTCCAGATGTTTCTAGAGAGAGATTGCATCGTTCATATCATTCATTTATGCATTTGTTCAATCAGCAAAACACTGAGCTAGGCTCTGGGGATACAAAGGTGTAAGGAACAGGGAACCTACACTTACAAAGCCACAGCATTTTGGGGAGACAAGACATATTAAACAAATATAGCATTCTTTTCAGGCAATCGAAGGTCAGGTATTCCTTCCTATTGATACATAGAGGGGGTGATATGAGCGGAATTTTGAAGGCTGAAAAGCATCACACTAGGTTGTTGGAGAAGGTGGTGAGGATATGGCGCATCAGGCAGAGGGATTAGCATATGGGAAGGTGGGACAGTTTGGGAGAGTTTGGTGCATTCAGGGAGCTGTATGAAGTCTGGTGTAAGTAGAGCATGGGGTGCATATTGGGATGATGGTAGCTGAAGCCGAAAAAAGTTAATTGAAACTGCACCGTGCAATACTGTGCGTATCATGCTCATCTTGAATATGATGGAAAAATCATTGAGGAATATTTAACATCAAAGTAAAATAAATTTCACATTTTAGACAGATCACTCTGATGGGTTGTGAAGGGTGATGTGTCTTCATGTCTTTAAAGTTTAGACTTCTACTCAGTTTCAATACACATGCCTGGGAAGATGTGGCAACCACAGATGACTCACTGAGAATTAACTGCTGCCTCCTGAAGAATTCGGGCTGTGATGAGACATCATGTTGGGACCACATTTTGTTCTGCCAGCCTCTCAAATGAAATATTAACCAAGACTGATTTTTCTACTTTTCATTTTATTAGTCTGTACAAGAATCCCAGAAGCAGATTGTAATTATTATTTTCTCTATTTCATACATGAAGGAAAATAGTCCTAAAAGGATTAAGGAGTTTTGCTCTAAGCCACAATACAAGCCAAGAACAGAGCCTAAATTTGGATATCTCTGAATTCTGAATAAGGCTACATAATGGTGTGTGATTATCTTCCATATTAGAAATTCTTCCCATTACAATATCCATTCGGTAATTATTCAGTATGTAATTATGTTTGAAATATAAAATCGAATTATCTTCCTCTACGTATGAATCCAAAGTACAATGGAATAACTAGTATGAAATGGGTTTTTTTACAAAGGACTTAAAATAACATTTACTGCATACTTTAATTCTTCTCTAAAATATTCCCAAGCTACTTTCCTTTGATATAAGTAGTTCATTTTGGTATTCTATTAGATCATACTGTTTCATAAATGCCCTGGAACACTGGATGCCATGCTAAGTATGACAATACACACTTTTCCGTACACCTCCTGCATCATCCGGGCTTCTACGTATCGGAAGAGTCACACCACACCAAACTGCTTGGAAGTCAGGAGGTTCATGGACGGCAGCTCTGAAGGAATGGGAGTCTCCTTATTTAACCCTTTCCTCGTATTTGTAACCTCTTTGCATCACTGGTGCGTATGTAAAAGCTTCCAAAAAGAAACACACCTGGGACACATTTCCACCCTTTGCTCTCTGTCCTCATAGCTGTGTGACTCTACTGGCTGCAGTTCGCTGTCAGGCTTCCTATATGGAAATAGATAGTGATATTATCTGCACAGTTTAGTGATCTTTAAAAATCTCATTCAGTAATTACATTCTCATTCAATGAAGGAAACAGAGGAGACTTCCTTTTATCTCTGCTTATAAAATATTTTGAGAGAGCGTTCATATCTCCCCCCAGAAGTCAGACCTCTTGGTGTATTGTGGACAGTTCTGCCACTGTCGTCGTATTTGTAATGTCTTATTAATTTGAATTAAATTATAATTTTGGCATTTGACCACGAGCTTCAGTTCAGAATTTCAACTGATTTATATTTTTATGGAACATGCAATAAACAACTAAGTGTTTAGATAGTAATAGAGTAGAACATGGCTGATAAAATTAGACAAAAACAAGCTGTTGTAGACTTCTTCAGAGGAAATATTTATCACAGTGTTCCTACAACTATAAATGTGCACTTGGCAGATCTGTGAACAGCTACGGAGATTTTCATTTCCCCAGACAGAGGTTAAACAGGTACCTTTCCGGAAAATGTAAACGAGGCTCACATGGTATCCTGATACTTTTGCTTTCCCTTTTATCCACTCTTGATGCCAAGAAATTCTAAAGGGAGGGGACCCTAACCACACCAGGTGTGCTCCCTGCATGTGAGGAGTGTTGACAATATGGCCAAAGCTTTGATTCTGCAAATGTTAGAGCTGAAGAAATTGCCTAGGGAAGGGGCGACCTGTGAGATAAAGTCTAGTGAAATAAAACACAAAAAGGTATGAGCGATGTCCTGGATATTCCTAACCCTTTATGAGATTCTAATGTGTTTGGTTAACTTGAGTTTGTTTTTCTGTTTGGGGGTTTTTGTTTTGGTTTGGTTTGGTTTGTTTTCCTCTCTTTGAGCCAATCCACACTCATTGGCTTTGGCTAGAAGTGCTGGTTCTGAAACACCATCATAAAACCAGTTCTGGAAGCCACGCCAGCCAAAAGTCTAGACCTAGGAGTTTCAGATAAGGGTAATACAACCACTCATTCAAAAGTTTACTAGATTGTAAGCTCCTTGAAAATCAACACCATATTTTTGCCATAAAATTATACATAAAAAGTGTTAAGTACCTCCTACAAGTGCCATAGACTTCATATTAAATAGAGGACAACTAATCATTTGAATATCATTAAATGACTAAAGGAAACATACCTTTTTTTATAACTGTTACTATCATTTTCTTTGCAATCATCTCCTCATTTAACATCAAAGCACTACCTGGAATGGCACATTCAAAACTTGCTACAAGCAGTTTTCTTAGCTGAATTAATTGTTGGATTCTCATATGTCCATATGGCTGCCAGCCATGTTCTATTGAAGTGGTTTGCCTGTAAAATGGGAGGAAAAAAAAATATTTCTATCCCCGGGGGAAAAAAGGAAAAACTTTTAAGGAACAAAATACATCTAAATTTAAAAAGCACAGGAAAATCTTTGCTGCTGGTATGTGGATCGTACCAACATACCAACGTACCATGTGTCCCAACATAAGCCCGTGTCAGCCGGGGGAGAGGATCTGTATCGTCAGCCCTGTTGTGCACTGCTTCCTCTTCATATATTGCAGATGGCACCAATCAGAGTGATAGGATTCCTTGACATTGCATAGCAACAAATTTAATGCACCAGTGACTCTTCTTTCTAAATTAAGTAAAAGATCAATGGAAACCCAAATGTACTTAGAATATTCATTTGGAGAAAAATGAGAACCCAGAGCCAGACATGGGATCTTTTGAATATTTTGAGAAGGAAACATCCAAACTGGGGTGGCTAGAACTGCCTTGGGCATTCCTCTACCATGTCCACAGGGCTCCCGAGAGAGGCACCAGGACAGAGATGCACCTCAAATGCAGGCCAGGGAGCGTGACCTAAGATGCCTTAGGGACAAGGATGCCCCATGGATGCAAACAGATTCACAGAGCACCTACAGCCTCTACCTGTAGCTCTGCCCCCTTGATGTCATAGAGTGTGTGTTATTTGTCTCTGGAACCCCAACAGCATAGTCCCTGACACATACTAACTGAATGAAAGTGTGATGAATGAATGAATGAATGAGTGAGTGAATGACATCATTGGCTCAAATTAGAAAACAAAAGCCAACATCAGATTAAAACGAACAGATCTATTAAAATTAAAGCTTTAATCTGTTGTTAATAGTCTCTTACTATATTTTATGGGAAATTAAATACCTGTAGTAAATCAGTATGCCTGGATCCAGGTCTTTTTCCATATGACTGATACTACTTTTCCTCCTTATAGCTCAAAAGTTAGGACTGACACAGTAATATAGCTTTGCTATACCTAGCACACTTCGAAATGTGCTATCATTAGAATACTCCTAAATACATTCATATAACAGGGCTGGCACAATAATATTGCTCAGTTTTGCTTGACCATGTTTACTTTTGTATCGACTTTCCTCCTACTATATTACAAAGAAAGCTAAAATTATGAGCACATAACTATAGGTTATTTTAAAAAAACACCCCAAAACTCTTTGCCACTTTTATCAGCAAATATACCAAATCTCAGATATATATAAATGAACCAAAAGTTTATAACATGGTTTAATGATTATTCATGCATGATGTTATTTTAATGATTTTGTTCTTCTGCCAAAGTAGAGTTCAGTGTTTGAGAGTCATGCCAAAAGGGCATTCTGACCCCTGCTAATCTCTAACAGATCTGTTATTAGCCTAATAAGGATCTGGTGCTAGACATTTGGTGATGGCATGGTATAATTTTAGTACTGACTGTTTGAATGTTCATAGTAAAAGGGCAAAAGAGAATGGGCAACTACAACTTGGTAATGCAAAAAATAAAAGGCAGGCAAAATGACTTAGCACAAAGGCTCGTCAATTTTGCATTCACTTGGGATGCTAAGTCTTTAACGTCATAGATCCTCAAGCAAATATCCATAACTCTGTGCTCAGAATTCCTCTCGATGAAAGGAAAATATAATCAGTTATACGAAAAATCAAGAGAAAACTGTAACATTGAATTTTTTTCATAATCTATCCAACACAGCACCAATGCTTATTAACGAAATAAATAATTCTATTTTCCTCGTCAATAGAATAGAGAAAAAATCTATGAGAGTATCGGTTACGATAGTGACATACAATATGTAATCGCAGGTAAAAGGGCATAAATTACACATTGACGGAATGTCTACTGTTTTACTTTATATTTACATTATTGGTGTCATATATTTTCCCAGGTAATTAATGTTCTTTATGTGCTTGAAAGGGAAGGGCCACCTGTCATGGTCAGGTGTAGTCTTCTACAAATGCGAACTTGGTCAAGGTGGTTGTGGTGATGTTCAAGTCTTCTAAATCTTTATGATTTTCCCTCTGCTTGTTCTGTCACTTACTGAGAAGTATCGAACCTCCAACTCTAATTGTTGAATTTCTCTATTTTTACCTTCAGTGCTGCCAGTTTTTGCTTAATATATCTTAACCCTTAATATGTCTTAAAGTTCTGTGTTTAGGTGCATTTGCCTTCTAGATGAATTGATTCTGATGATTGTGAAATGTCCCTCTTCATCTCTGGAGTTAGTCCTTGTCCTGAAGGCCATTTGTCTGACACTAATACAGAAAATGCCACTCTCTTGATTAGCGTTTGCAGAGAACATCTTTTACCTCCAACCTATTTATCCTTAGAGTTCACAGTGCTTTTCTTCTAGGTAACACACGTTTAGGTCTCGATTTTGTCAAATTCATTTCGACAACCTCTGCCTTTTAATTGGAATGTTTAGACAATTTATATTTAATTTTATTGTTGAGATGGCTAGATTTGAATCTATCATCTCACTATATTTTCTATTTTTCCAATCTGTTCTTTGTTCTTTTTTTCCTCTTTTCCTTTTGATTGAATATTTGTTGGTGCTCCATTTTGTCTCCTCTGTTAATTGACACGTCTCCAGCTTTGGTGATTGCTCTGGTGTTTACAACATGCATCCTAACTAATCACAGTCTGTCTTCAAATAATAGCACTTCAAGTATGAGAACTTTAAACCTTATCATTTCATCTCTGCCATCCATTATGCTATCATTGTTTTTCATTTTACCTGTACCTTTGTTGTAAACTTCATATCATTCTTAATATTTCACTTATCATTTTAAAAGTTTTTAAATAAGAAAATTCATTTATATCTACCCATAGATCTACCATTTCCACTCCTCTTCATTTATTTCAGTAGGTCTAAGTTTCCAACCAATATTATTTCCCTTCAACGTGAAGAACTTCTTTTAAAATTTCTGATCGTACAAGTCTCCTTGTGACAAATTTTCTTGGCTTTTGTTTGACAGAAAATATCTTTATTTTCCTTCATTTTTGAAGGATATTCCAGGTTGACAGGGTTTTGTTTTTATGTTTTGTTTTGTTTCCTTTTGGCATTTCAAAGATGGCTTGCATTGTTTCTGATAAGGAGTAAATAGTAATCCTTATTTTCATTCCTTTTTATTTAATGCATCTTCCACCATGCCCACCTGCTTTTAAGATCTTCTCATTCTCATATTTTCAGCAATTTATTATAATGTGCCTTGGTATGATTTACTCTGTGTTTATCCTTCTTGAATTTGTGGATTTATAGTTTTCATCACATTTGGATGAGGTCTAGGCATCATTCTTCAAATACTAGTTCTGTGCCTCCTGTTTGGGGATTCCAGTTTTACTCTGTTAGAACACTTTATATTATCCCATGAGTCATGGAAGCTCTAGTCATTTTTTTTCAGTTTTTTTTCCTCTCTTTGCATTATTTTTTTATAGTTTCTATCATTCTGTCATCAAATGCACTGATCTTTTCATCTGCATCTCTAATATGTTGTTAAGCCCATCTGCGGTATTTTTAATTTCACATCTTGTATTTTTCAGCTCTAAAAATTCCTTTTGGTTCTTTTTTATAGTTTCTATTTCTTTCTTTATTGTCTTCAGGTTTTACTGTAAAGCCTTGAGCACATTTACAATAGCTATATTAAAGTCCTTGCCTTCTACTTCCATTATTTTTTTTTATTTCTGATTCTGTTTCTATTGACTCCTTTCTGTGGTTATGAGCCCTAATTTTCCTCTTTCTTCCTATGTCTAGTAATGTTTTATTGGAGGAGAACATTATAATGTTACATTGTTGAATGTGATGGTTAATTTTTGTGCCAACTTGACTTGGCCACAGGGTGCCCAGATACTTCATCAGACATCATTCTGGGTGTTTCTGTGCGGGTGTTTTGGGTGAGATTAACATTTACATTGGTAGACTGAGCAAAGCAGATTGCCCTCCCTAATGCGAGTAGGTCTCATGCAAACATTTAAAGGCATGAGTAGAACAAGAGTCTGACCCTCTTCCAAGTAAGAGAAAATCTTCCTGCCTGACAGTCTTCGAACTGGAACATGGGCTCTTCCTGGTTCCACAGAAGCCTGCTGGCCTGTGGTCTCAGACTGGAACGTGAGTTCTGCAGATTTTGTACTTTGCAGCCTCCATAATTGCACGAGCCAATTCCTTGTAATAAATCTCTATTGGCTCTGTCTCTTTGGAGAACATTAATATATTGTGTCTGGACGTTGTTGCTGTCCTTTAAAGAGTGTTGTATTTTGTTTTGGAAGGTAGTTAAGTTCCTTGAGAATCAGTTTGATCTTGCTGAGGGTGATTTTTAAGATTGTCTAGGGTGTGCCTAAAATAGCTTTTACTTTAGATTTAGGTATGTGTAAACTGCCTTGGCTCTCAAGTGAATGCCTTGGGTATACAACAAGGCCTGTACATTCTAGCTGGTTGAAAATCAAGCTTCCCCCAGCTCTAAGAATTGTTTCACTTACAGTTCCCAGCATTTAGTCTTTGTAGAGTTTCACACCGTGAAAGCACAGTGTTTAGGAAAAAACTCCTGACACTGCTAGGAAGATCTCGGGAGATGTTTGTTTATTTATTTGTTTTCTTCTGCATAGCCTCTCATCTCTGTCCTATAAAGTCCAGGCACCTCAGCCTCCCCAAACACTGGTTTCTATCTCCTCACCTTAACAAGATCAGTGCACTCTGCCTCAGTCTCCCCTCTCTGCACTCAAGTCCAGAAAGTGCCTACACACAGATAGCCAAGTCAATCCCATGACTCATCACATTTGCTTCTTTCTCTCAGGAGCCACAGACCTGTGCTCCCTGTTGTCTAGTGTCTGAACAGTTGTTCCATATGTTTTGTCCAGTTTTTCAGCTATTTATAGAGCACAGCAAGTCTGGCTCCAGCCACTTCATCACGGCCAGAACAGCCAACTTAGGGTATCTTTTTGAATAATCTTTCTTGAGGTTTTAGAGGGCATCTTCCTAGACATATTTAATTAACTGACAAATAAGATAAAGACATTGTCACATAGCTGCCAAAATATTACTTTTGTCCCTTACAAAGTTTTATTAGAGAAAGCCGACAAGTGACTTGCAGAATACTAAACTCCAAAATTAGAAAGAATTCATTCTAGACCCAGGCTCTGCCCGGCCACCTGCCTGCCTTTGTCAGGTTTATGCCGTGGAGACGCAGAGATGGTTCGCTGTGGTAAGCTCAGTCCCTATAGAAAGAGAGAAAGGAAAGTGCTGGCCTTCTCCTTCCTACCTCACCAATGACGGGTCACTCCACCTGCCCGAGGGCAGAGCAAGTGAGAGAAGCCAGGAGGGTTCTGCTAACAGAGCGCCCTCCTTGTGGAAGAAACCTCAGGATGAGCAAAACACACATCACCTCCCAGAAGCCTGTTTCCTTTACAAATTGTTCTCAAATTTCTCTGTCCCACCCCAACGCACATTCTTCTTACATATATTCTCCTATTTCTTTATTCTTGTAGCCTTTCAACCTAAAATTATATTCTAAATACATCTGGTAAAGTGTTTTTAAAGGTAGGAAAACAGGAAGGTAGTGTACTGGTTATCTGTTTTTGCATGAAGGTCTGCATTCAAATTCAACAGCTAGTTCTTATCCTCCCACACATCGCTTTCAGGGACAACTACCTTCGGCCAAATACATAAACCAGCAAGCTGAGAATAGAAGTATCAACACCATCACTAGTTTGTCAATCATAACTGAACATAAGCCAGGATTCGCTGTTACCGCAGCTATGGGTACAAAGGTGCCACTGACCTCGATAACACTGATGAAAAGTCAAGACATCGGTGAGTGAAATGCTTCTTTGACATGAATGTGCGGGTGTCAATTAAACTATATCATCCAGTAGAACTCAAGGAAAGGTAACATTTGTATCAACTGTGTACCAGGCTCTTTCAAGTATGTATTCATTTTCAGATTATCTATTGTGAGTCTTGACATTAATCCACTTGTCAACAGCAGTATTTCAATCACTCTGTGCAGACACGCACTTCCCAAAATCGTCACAATAAAAATGATAGTGGCAGAAAATAGGAAACGATCTGCTGGCGGGGAAAGGCAAAAGAAAATAAGCTTCCAAGTAAAACGGAGCCTGCAGTGGCTATGAAGCAATATAAATAAAAACCACTGGCTACAGAGCCATTTTCTGGAAAAGGAAAAAACCAGCCACCATGGCCAGACAAGTCAAGGCCGGGCGGGATCCGCCCTTCATTCAGCACTAGAGCAGTTTCTGCCAAACAGAAGGTATGTGGGACGTGACTCAATTTGGCTTATTGCAAGCATTAGTGCAGAATTGTAATTTGTGATAAAGAATGCCAAATGTGCAGTTTTGTGATGTAAATGATACGTTAGGGAAATTAGGGGAACATGAATGAATACTTGAAACTGTTGGAATCTATGCATTTAAAAGATGAATCAAGGCAGGTGATCTTTCATTAGCCTCACAAATTTCACTTTTCTCCAAATGGAAGCCATCTAAAAAATTCCAGTAAGCCCATGTGATTAAGAAGTAAAGTGTCGGGTTTGGTCACTTCATTTGTTTGTTTGTTTCTGGGAACTGGGGTGGGATTGCAAATCACTGCTCCCCGAGTTATGTCCTCAAGATAGCCCCAACTAAATAAGGGCCCTGGGTAATTACCAAAGCATTTATTTTCAGCAGTACCTTTCCTTTTTCCCTTCACTAAATTATCATAGCGGTTTCATTCTTCAATCTAGCCTACGCCGTTTTAAACAAACTGCGATGCCCACCTTTGAGAGAACGCAGGAGACCTTGCTCACCCTCTGTGTTTAGAAGTCCCTGGCCACACCGCAGGCTCCCGAGCTACCTTTGAAGGGAGATTTATGTGTTTTAAGTACAATTCAGCATACAGCAACCTCAAGAGGAGATTGTAAACACAGACCAGATAGGGGTCATTCAAGTATTTCACTCTGACAACACCCAAAGAAACTCAACGTGTGTCCTGAGAGACTCGACATTCGTAATAAACCCTATTGGGTGTCGTCCACCAAGCCCACCTCAAAGTACTCGGGCTACCACCACGCACAGTCTCTTTCAAGAGTCTATAACTCGTCCTTAGCCTACGGCACTAAAATATTCTGAAATCATACCAATGGTGTGGTTCAAATTCTCTTTTTACATTTGAGAAGTAAATCCTGAAATATCAGGGTGACCTAGCAAGGCAACTTCTAACAATAGATATTAAAACTAATTTACATGTTTATACAGATATTTTGTTTTTCATCACGTACAGATGTTCTGTTTTTCATTTAATTAAACACAATGCATTTTTCAGAATACTTTAACCAAAATTGATAGAAACAGTTTGGCACTAAATGGGGAGAAAGTAAAACCCACCGCCAGTGTATTTCGGTTCCTCTTCCACAGGCCTTTTAACAGAAGGTAACGTCTTAGTTTACCCTACAACTTTTGGGTGAGATACTTCCTTTTCTATTTCATTGGGAAATCCCACAAGGGAAGGGGCTTATGCTTTTTTTGTTCTCTCTCTTTCTCTGTTCTACATAAAAAGCAAAGTGTAAAATCAGTTCTCCATCGTCAAAATGAAATGAAGTGTTATAGCAATTATCTGGGTCACTCACGGGAAACCAATGTGTTAGAGGTGATTTGGAAAAAGTTGTTTTCTTTTTGCTTGAATTACATACAGGGTTGCTTCAATTGCTTTACCATTTTGGCATATTATTTTCTTCTGAGTCATTGGACAGTTTTTCTAAGGCCAGAAATAGCCCATCTTGAAAAGCATACTTATGTCATTTTACATACATGCCATTTATAAACTTAAAAAACAAAATCTTAGCCAGTTAAATACTTTAAACACACACACACACACACAGATACATATATTTACCATAGAACTTTGAGCTTCTTTATTTAGATAACTATTCACCCTCATCGTTATCCATAAAGAATTTCACAATGTTTTTTCCCATTGCTTCCTTAGATTGTTTCTGTTCAGTAATTGAAGGAAAAAATCATTACTCCATCTAAATTCCTAGCTTCCTTCCTACCACAACAATTTCCAAATTAAAGCTGAGAGTTTACAGAATAGAAATGTCTGGCCTAAAGAATTTTCTGACATTATAATGCTCTGTCAGATTAGAACTTACATAGCAAAAAGGAAAAAATTAATCGAGTCAACATATTTACTCAATCCTTTACTATTTAGCATTTGTACTGTGACAGGAACTCAGAATCATTTAATTCAGCCCTGCTAACTACTAGTTACTTCAATACTTCACTATCTTCTATAGTACATTGTATGAGTGCAATATAATCTAGTATAATGGTAGTTAGCTGCTATTAAGTGGCAGGCAGGACCACTGGCATGATATCAAGATGATAGAGGAAAAGAGAACCTTTGTATATGAGTCACAGAATTCTTTGACTTAAAAAAACTATTTGGTTCTAAACCACAAATGTCCAATAATAGTGAATAGGAGAACAAATTCCATAATAATATGAAATTAGGAGGAAAACAAAAGTGTTCAAAAATGTTATCTCCTTCCTGTTTATAAATTTGCAAATTCTAAATATAAAAACAATACATAAATATTATGAAAATTTTAGGAAGTATAAAATATATTTGGAGAATTTAAAGATCACTTCTATTATACCACCCAGAGAAAATCATTGTAAATATGTTAGTAAAAGTCTTTTAAGGTTTTTTCCTATGTATATATGTGTGTATATGCATGTGCACACATACATAATTAATATCATAATGTGTGACTTATTCTGTAACCTGCTTTTTTCTCTTAGTATACAATGAGCATTTGTCCATGTCATGAAATAGTCTTCAAAAACAAGTAGAAAACCACATCACATAAATATGCCATAATTTATTTAACCAATTCCCTACCACTGTATTCTTAATCTGTTTCTAATTTTTCACCTTTACAAATATTGCTGCAATAAATATTTTAGTATTTAGCTCAGAAATATTTTCTTAGGATAAATTCCTAGACACAGAATTACTCTCAAAAAGAATATCAATATTTTAAGGCTTTTGATAGATTCCCAAATTTCAGTCTAGAAAATTTATTCTAATTTACATTCCCACCAATATTTTGAGAGTGCACATATACTCATCTTTTAAAATCATTGCCACTCCAAAATATTTAAATCGATATTTCATTTTAATCCCTGTTTACTTGCTTATTGCTGAAGTTCAGCATATATTCCTATCATACCTCCTTTGTGACCGGCCTGTATATATCCTTTGTCATGATTCCAACTAGGGTAAAAAATTGTTTTTAAGTAAATTGCTTTTTAATGTCTCCTAATATATGAGACCTAAACATAATTCAAGAGATCCTAACTCTTCTGTTTGAAGAGAGAAATAGCAGATTCCCAGCTTTATTACTTGCATTTATACCTTAGCCTTGCAATGGTCACATAGTGTTTTTTAATGACCATCAAGCTAGCTTTGTTGATGACATTCTGCAACTCTGTATACTATACCACATTATTTCTGATGCTGTATCATATCATGCTGTGGACCATGGACCACTTATATTTTGTTTTAATTGGGTCGATATATTTTAAAAGTAATCACTGTAAAGGACTTCTGAGATTTTGGATCCACTACAGTGGAATTAATCCTCATTGTTATATCCCAGCTATTTCCTCTGGATTATAGTGGACATATTAACTGAAAATAGGATGAAGTAGCAAGCAGGTAACAGGCCATTCACCTGTCTCTCCTCTCCACACACCAATGTCTACCTCCAGGTGCAGGACTCGGTCACAGACCTTCCTGTTTTCTCTCTACAGTCACTCCAGTAAGTCATCTAGTCCCATGGCTTTAAGTAGAACCTCTACACTAATGCCTCCCTAATTTTTATCTCCAACTACAGTCTCTCCCCTGAATACCAGACTCAGATATCAAACTGCCTATTCAACATCTGCACTTGGATGTCACACGGGCATCTCAAACTTAAAATACACCAAACAGAACTTCTGATTCCTCCACCCTGCCTTGCCCTGCCCTGTTCCTCTTCCAGCTTTTCTCATCTCCCCCAGTTGATCAGGCCAAAAGCAGAGGGGTCACCTTGTATATCTCTTTCTCTCACATCCCATTCTGCTTTTGGCTCTAACTTCAGACTCTACAAATCTGACCACTTCTTAGCACGTCCACAACTGTTCGCATCAAATCCACCCCCAGCTCTCACCCGGAGGCCCCTGATTTGTTTGTTTCTAATTTTAGCCTCCTAAAATTTTACTTTCCACATAATGGCAGGATGACCTCTTTAGACATGGATCAAATCATATCATTGCCTTTTACGTACCTTCCAAAGGTTTCCCGACACACTCAGGATGAAATGCAAACGCTTACAAGGCCCAGAGGATTTGGTTCCTCCCCAGCTTCATCCTTTACTCATTCCAGCCACTCAGATCTCCAGGCTACTCCCTGAAACACCAGGCTCATTCCCCATCTCAGGGTTTTGTCCACTTCTATTCTCTGGCCTAGAACTCTGTGCGGTCTCCTCCTCCGCTTCATGCAGGTGTCTGCTCTAAGGCCACCTCCCGAGAGGAGCCTCCCCAACAACTCTATCTGAAACATCAATCCTGCCATGACCCACTAGTCCTTCATTCTGACACACTCATCCTTGGAACATTTATTACCACATGATACCGTGTGTGCGGGTGCACATGTGTGTGTCGTGTAGATGCCATAAAGGCAGAGATTGCTTTGTTTTGTTCACCCGTATCTCCAGGTCTTAGAACAATAGGACACACTCAATAAAAATTTGTTCTTCCCTCCTCTACCATTGACCCTGAAACCTATGCTAGAATCATACCGATCCATATTAAGAAGGCTGGATTATTTTCTATTACATTCTATGTTTTTCTCAGTTTCTTCTGAAGGATTTAATTGCAACATTTGTCAAAATAAGTTGTCCACTGGTACAAAAAGGGGGCACAAGTGATGAAATAGGCCATTTCCTTGGCCTCAGCTGCATCATTTGTTATTACACTCCTTTTACAGAACACTCGGAGGAATTCCAAATGCTTGCGGCTAATTTTCAACTGTGAGTTCACAGGTGACAGTTATTCAGTGATTAGGAGAAGAACCGGGAAAGTCTATCTGTTGTTGCCTTTTAACTAGTGTGTAATATCATAGCATTTCACTTTAAGATAATAACATGATATTGCAAATATGCACGTAGGCTTATTTCTAACTATCTAGGGAGAAAACACCGATTTGTTTGCTCCGTCAGCTGTAGCTAATTCAAACGGATGATATACCAGCTCTTCAGAGTTTTTTTTCTTTTACTCTTTTCTTATTTTCCCCATTCATGACTAAAATCTACATAGAACCCTTACTACCACCCTGAACTCTGAGAGTGGTTTGAAATAGGCTCAGTGTCCATGCAGACAAGATCTGACTGGCAAAGGCAGCGCCCCAAGTCCCGGTAGAGTTGTAGAGGTGAGCAGAGTCTTCGGAAGACTGTACTGACGGCATAGGACGGCATAGGAAGGAAGGGTCAGGAACAGAGCTCACATGCTCCAACAGAGACACTAACGTAAGTCCATTCACACTGGCAAAACAAACAAACACTCAGCACCGGTATTGCTGGGGCTGGCTCTTAACCAACATGTCACTCAGGAAGCCACATCTGCACGCCCACGTTCACTGCAGCACCGTTGACAGTAGCCGAGACATGGACTCAACCTCAGTGTCCATCAACAGACGAATGGAGATAGAAAATGTGGTCAACACGCACAGTGGAATACTCTTCAGCCTTTAAAAAAGGAAATTCTGTCACTGGTGACAGCATGAGGGACTTGGAAGGCATTATGTTAAGTGAAATAAGCCAGGCACAGAAAGACAAACATCGCATCATCCCACTTGTATGTGGAGTCTCACAAAGGCAAACTCAAGGAAGCAGAGAGTAGGGTGGTGGATACCAGGGGTTAGAGGGGAAAGGGGGCGATGTTGGTCAAAGGATACAAAATTTCAGTTAGGCAGGAATAGTAAGTTCGAGAGATCTATCCTACAACATGGTGACTACAGTTGATAACAATGTATCATATACTTGAAGATCAGATGCTAAGAGTAGATTTTAAGCATTCTCAGCACACAAACAAGAAAAGTATACAAGATAACACATGATAATTAGCTCCACTTAAACATTCCACAACGTATACATATTTCAAAACATCATGTTGGATCAAATGGTAGATCTACTTGTATCACTTTAAGGTATCTCCATATGAGTGAGATGTGCAATGCTTGGGGGATGGTCATGCTTGAGGCTCTGCCTTGAGGGGGAAGGGGGGGGCATAGGCAATATACATAGCCGTAATATTTATACCCCTATAATATGCTGAAATTAAAAAAAAAGAAAAAATAAATAAATATTAAAAAAACATCATGTTGTACACCATAAACATATACAAGTTTGTCAATTTAAAAAAATAAATATTTTTTGTAAAAAAGAAGCCATAAGGAGAATTTGGTCCTGGCTATGATGTGAATGTCTATCTCAACATAGAATAGGAAATTCTAGTCTTTTGAAAACTCACTATTTTATTTTGAAGCATATAAGCTAAATTCCATTCTTTGGCTCTTTATTCTTCATGGAAATGTGTCCACGGTGCTTGCCTGGCTCCCACCTGTTATCCCAGCCCCCGGGGCAGGCGGCCCCACCTCCCTCTGCAGGCACTCACCCTGGGGAGTCTGTTCCTATTCTCTCTTAGCACTAAGGTCCCATGAAGCAAACTTGTTTTTGTGTGTTTGTTTGTTTTGTTTTGTTTCCAGAAAGCCATTTATTTGCAAAAGGGTGGCAAGACACTGAGGCCATCACTAATCTGGTTGTAATCTGGTCGTTCTGCACTGGTTCATAGTGATAGCAGTGGGTGTCACATTGTTTGCTCTGTGCATCTTCCCAACCGGAGGCTCTCCTCCAGCCAAATGGATACTCTGCGGCTTTCTCATCCACACACAACCACTAGCCAATTCCTATTTGTTATGCAAACCCCATTTCCTTGGATTTACATCTGTCTTCAAGACTAAGAAGCCATAGAGCTTCCTTATTGTCTTAGGCAAATTCGCTGGAATGTGGTCTCTTCACATTGTTTTTAGCTGACAGTCTGATTTTCCTTTGTTAGAAAACCACCTAGTTCTAAGCTAAAGGCAATTGAGTGAGGTTAAGTGCTTAGTTATTTTTAAAGTTTCCCTTTCTCCTCATTTATATTTCCCTTTCACTGTGATTTTCTTTCTTTTCTTTTCTTTTCTTTCTTTCTTTTTGTGAGACATGTTCTTGTTCTGTTGCCCAAGCTGGAGTACAGTGGTGTGATCATAGCTCACTGCAACCTCAACTCCTAGGCTCAAGCAATCCTCCTGCCTCAGTCTCCCAAGTAGCTGGGACTACAGGTGTGCAAAACCATGCCTGGCTAATTATTTTACTTTTGTAGAGATGGGTGTGTCTGTGTTGCTCAGACTGGTCTTGAACTTCTGGCCTCAAGGAATCCTCCCACCTCAGCCTCCCAAAGTCCTGGGAGTACAGGCATGAGCCACTACACCTGGCCCTTTCACTATGATTTTTATGAGGAAAAGAATATTGATATCCGGGTGCTCTGAAATTAGAAATGCTTTTACTATTTTTTTAACTGATATTATCAAATTTCATTTTTATACTAAAAATATAGGGGAAATGTAATTTTCTCCTAAAGGCTTATTTTCATATGATTGCAATAGTGGATAAAGTAACTTTGATCATAATAGAAGATTCGCTGACAGCTTGCAGCAAAGAAGTTTCATCAAAAAGAAAAAAAATAAAAGACGCATAAAAAGATAACTTCTCTTTTATCCTCAGAAGCTAACAGTGAAGTTGGCTTTGATGTCATTCCTAAAATTAGTCTCTCTTAAATAATTCTACTCTTTACAAAAGTGGTCTCTTTTACATCAGCTTGGTGGTTTTTTCCATCTTCTTCCTCCCACCACTGTTACCATGTGTAATCTAGAATATTCTGGGATCTTCCTGAGATTATACAACAGCTGTGTCTTAGCCACATTAGGGCACGTGTACCCTAAAGTCACTGTGACACGTGCCTGTAACTAGGTAACACAACATGTAACATCTTTCTAGATGCATCAATTTTACTTAATGATTAGAGAAACATTTAATTTTCAATTGAAAGTATGTTGAAATATTTTTTATATTGAGATAGAATGAATGCTTTGTGAATAGAGTATAAAATTCATTTGAATATTCAAGATAAAACACTGGCCTCTAAGAACATCCCAATTTTTGCAAGCTCAAGACCTACAGTTCAATTAAGTTTGAACTATCCTCTGGGTAGATTTTTCTTTTCTCTCTCCCCACCTACACCATCTCCAGCTTTTGCTGAAGTATCTAGGACGTTCTATGCTCAGCACCAGAAGTATGAGGTATCACAGGGCTGAAAGCAGAAACAGAAGCATCTCGATGGCCTTGATCCATAAGAGTTAAAGTTCTGGGAGAAGAAAAATAATCTGGGACATAGACAAATGTTTGGGGAGAATTTCCAGGGCAGAAATTTCAGTTTAGGGGAATGGTGTGTCTTCCTGAGACCAGATTTTTTAAAATTCTGGCCTAATGGGAGAAGAAATAAAATATCTGAGAAAGCAGAGAAGTGGTCATGTGGGTAGGGACTGGGGTTTTCTCAGCAAAACTCAAAACCTGTGCCAGGGGACAGAATGTCCCCACCTCCCCATGCCTCAGCACTAAGTAAACCTCAGAGCTCAGATGCAACCTGGCAAAGGAAGAAACCCTGAATTACTAAATTTAAACTTCTTTCACCCTGATGGAAGGGGGAGTTTAGCATAGCAAGTTATTTGCATTAGAGGACAATAACATATTCCTTGTTGCCCTGGGTATGAACACTGATACCATTGCATCCACTGATTAAACTATCAAAATATATCTTAACACATCAAAGTTGTTTTTTCTGTTATGTGTGTAGGATCATTTGATATATAGTTGGGCACAGTGTGAACAGAATTCCTGCTCTGGAGAAACTGACAGTGTATTGAAGACACTTGACATACATACCAAAAGTTTTAAAGTGGATAGGGATTAGCTAGTCAATAAGGGGGTGTGGGGGGTGGAAGTCCTGTTCCTGTAGGGGTTGTGGCATAAGAACAGTGCACAGGATGATATAAGCATGGCAGCTGCATGCTGAGTAAGTGGGGCTTTGTCTTAGTCCGTTCAGACTGCTATAATAACAAAGCACCCTTGACCGGGTGATTTATAAACAACAGAAAGTTATTTCTTACAGTTCTAGAGGCTGGGAAGTCCAAGATCAAGATGCCTGCAGATTCAGCACCTGGGGAGGACCCATTCTTCCTAGACCGACCTCTCACTACATCCTCACATGAGAGAAGGAGCAAACAAGCTCCAAGGCCCTTTTATAAAGGGACTAACCCCATTCATGGGGGCTCCAGCCTCGTGACTTAATCACCTCCCCAAAGGCCCCCACCTCTTAATATTACCATGTTGGGATTAGGTTTCAATGCATGAGTTTCAGAGGACTACACACATTCCCCCAAAAGAATTTCTAAAAAGATTATCAAGAACTGGAGTTTTCAAACTATTTGGTAGCATAAATGTTTATGCAGATCAGAGTAGAGTTGCTCTCGGGGAAGTGCAGGCTCTCTACTACCCCCTCCAACTCCTCTGAGGCACCCAGAGAGAAGCACTGGGGTTCCACAGAGCACAATTGAGACCATCCTCAGTTTTGCCCATCTAACTCATTTCCTGTGTGAGGGAACGAAGGCAGATATGACGTGATTTCTTAAGGTCACCCCTGGCCCCACTGTGCACTGGCCCTGTGTTTAGCTCTCACTGGTAGCCAGTGTTTATCCTCTTTGCTTCTCCTATAAAAAGATTGGGCTTTTTCCCTTTCAAGGCAAAATACCAAAAATCCTGGGTGTTTTGGAAAGAGAAGAAACACAATTCCTAGTCATCGTCAGCTACTTAAATGAAAGTAGGATTGGCAGGAAAATATATAAATGAAAAATGCCAAAACCCTAACTTCAAATTAAGTCTGAGCTTCCAAGAGCCTCTCAACCTGACTCTTAAAAGAATTGCTAGTAAAACCACATCCTATCATTCTGCTTGCCAGGCTTATGATGGCAGTGGTACAAACAATAAAATAGTCAAAGGCTATGCAAAGGGAAGGAGGATTAATACAAAAACCCAACAGCCTGGTTCTGGATAATTGGGAGCTGACCATAAACACCTCTGCTGTCACACAGCAACGCTGGCCCTTGGGTAAATATATTTTATTGGCAAATTGTTTCATTTTAGGAAAATTATATCTGCTTTCAACAATTGGAGGTTTGTTTCCCAAAATGATTTTCAAGCTAGTGAAAGAATGTGCATAACGATAAGGCCCAGCCCAGAGAACACAGTCTCTGCCTGGCACGGGACCTTGTACTCGTGGCATTGAACATATACTCATTAAAGTTTGTTTAGTTGTTCTGTGAAGAATCCCCTACTCCGTCTCCTGCCCGGAGAATGAAATTGCACCGTACGCTTCTTTTCCTTCATTAAAATAAAACTGCCGCTAAAGGGCAGTCACATATTTAAATCAGACTGGACTCTTAAAAGGTCGAACTTGAACAATGAACACTTGACATTCTCCAAAGCTATGTTTCCAACATCTTCACGAATGCTCACATTGTGCGGTATTATTTGATGATATGATAAAAAGCATATGTAGAGTCGGCTTGCAAATGTGTTTTATAGGGCATTCAGAGGATGGATATAAAAAGTGTGTGGGGAGAGAATTTCATGTAAAAATCTGGATTTCTAGATTCTCTTAAAATTGGACAACATGGCAAAGACATTCCTGACCAGCCTCGATCAGCCAGAGCTCTGTAAGGCTCTGTTCCTAAATGGTCACAGCCTACCCGTTCTCCTCACTCTCTGCCCAGATCGCTCCATTTCTTTGCAGTTGCTTCCTGGGGCTGGGTAGGCATTTGAGTTTAGGACCCAGCAGGAGAATATATAACTATTCACCTAAAATGGACAATAGTCCTGAGTAGCAAGCAAAGGTGGTTTCAGTGGTTGGCACCAGCTTTTATGTAGATCAGCTCACCAGCTTCTGACTGCAAGTCCACGCACACACGTCATAGCTGCCTAACAGGAAATTCAAATTCGTGTTTCAGTGAAATGAAACATTATTTTATTTGGGTTGCTTTCACATGCTCAGAACTGCACATTCTTAAACCTATGAATGGCAAGAATCTTTTGTATCCTATAAAAAAATTTCTCGGGCCAGGTGCAGTGGCTCACGCCTGTAATCCCAGCACTCTGGGAGGCCGAGGCGGGAGGATCGCTCAAGGTCAGGAGTTCGAAACCAGCCTGAGCAAGAGCGAGACCCCATCTCTACTAAAAATAGAAAGATATTAATTGGCCAACTAAAAATATATAGAAAAAATGAGCCAGACATGGTGGTGCTCACCTGTAGTCCCAGCTACTCAGGAGGCTGAGGCAGGAGGATCACTTGAGCCCAGGAGTTTGAGGTTGCTGTGAGCTAGGCTGACACCACCGCATTCTAGCCCGGGGAACAGAGTGAGACTCTGTCTCAAAAAAAAAGAAAAAAAAATTTCTTGAAGACAGAAGAACACAGTTTTTAAGAGATCTATTTTAGAAATTTATCAAAAGAAAGGGGAGAGAGACTCTCACTGAGTCCCATCAGAAATGCTCCTTAGCAGCAGTTCTCGAAGCGGGTTTCCCGCCAGCGCATCCCTGTCACCCCGACACTTCTCAGAAACGCGAACCTGTGAGCAGCGCCCCAGACCTACTGAGTCTGGCACTGGGGATGGGGCCTGATTTCAACGGGCCTTGCAGGCGACCCGAGGCACAATCAGAGTTGGAGAAGCCCTGGGCCAGAGCTTTCCTACCAGGGCACTTTGATGTCCTCGGCCCTCAGGGGCAGGACAGGGGCTGGCGCGCTCAGAGCCCCCAAGACGCAGCCTCTGGCATGGAGCCGCCTCATGGAGGGTTGGCGCCTTATGCGCTCCCAGCTTGTCCCCAGAGGCAGCACGCGGGACGAGCAACACCCAGCGCTTCTGATCCCACCTGGGCCCGTGCAACTTGGCCAGAGAGGTGCAAAGTAGCACGTGCACCGCCGCTTCGCAGGCAGCGGCCACCTGAACAAGGGCTGTGGCGCTGACAAAGAAGTTTGCGTCCCCCCTGCCCAGGGAGAAGGGAACAGAGCCCAGGAGCCAGTCAGGGGAGGGGCTGGGAAAGTCAGGAAGGGACGGCAGGGCGGGGCTCCTTGCGAGCTCAACAGCAGGTGGTGACCTGACTCGGAGCCTTCACCTAGGTTGGACTCCTGCACCTGCTCATAGCTGACGGTTTGTCCAAAGCTGGAGCTTAATTAGTTGGAAACACTGGATGTGGAAAGATTCCATTCAATTTAGAATTCATGTATATTCGCGTAAGAGATTTTCAATGAAAGTGAAGAAGGATTACAAGATCATTTAAATTTTTCCTTCAATTATTGCATATTTTTGATTGGACAACAAATGATTTCACAGATTATTTTGAATTCAGTTTCTCATCAATGAGAAATGTTTAATAATTGAAGATTCTTTTCATCTGCACATCTTGATTAAAAATTTCATGTGGTCACTTCGAGTATTAAACCTGATAAAGCAAGCTCCAATTTCTCATTAAAACTTCTGAAAATATTTGTATTTGGAAGGACTTTACAAATTCAGTATTTAATATCTGTCCTTTAATGCTTTGTTTTTTATTTTTCTCATAATTATGCAAAGAAAATAAAATGGATTTCCCACTGAGATCTGTAGGGACACACCCACGTTTCATACAGCACATTCCAGAATGTCACGAAAATGTTATTTCTGTGACATTCCTGCCATGCCATGGAATCAGTACCTTATTTGAAGTTTTGAGTCAAATGCAAGGTACATCAACAGATTGACGATATGCAGCCCTGACGGGTGAGACTCTGGCAGAGGACCTGGGTCCCGATTCCAGCAGCATCTCCTTTCATCTTCATCTGTGTTCATAAATTCTAAGAATGGATGAAATTTCCATAAAGCAAAACTGTGAAAATGTTTCTTTTGCTGTTGGATTATTTGGAAAAGTAAACAGAAAATAGCTCCTCCCAGACCGTAGTTCTTAACACTTCCAAGTTGGGGTGGACTGAAAATCCGAATAAAGATTAGAAAGAAAAGTGCACGTTTATACTGTAATGAAATTTCAAGGGCTTCATGGACTTCCCAGTCAGCCCACATCTGTCCACGTGGCCACACCGGCTCCCGACATGTGAGCAGAGATGCAAGTGTGCGGAGCTTTGTCTCCCCCACCCCACCTAATAATTTCTGAACAAAATTTGTAATGATGATATCTCGCATGATAGCTTAGAAGGACTTTCACATATACAGACTCTTGGAGTCTCACAACAGCCCAGTATCATCAACCTACCTTTTTTTATAGAAGAGGAAACTCAAGGTCACAGCAAAACCTAAAAGGCCAATCGATACAAAAAGACTTTTTTGCATTAGCCCACAAATACCCTGGGCCTTGCATTGTTACTATACATTATTTTTAACAAGGCCATGATTCTTTTATAATTATGTTATTTGCACATTTCAATCAATTATCCTAGAATATAAGCTCCTAACACATTTGCTTTATGTTATAAGATCTTCACTGCAATTTTTTCTAATCGTAACTTGACGATCAGAGTAATAGATGTAACAGGAGAGGAAAACAATAAACTCAGTGGCCCACTGAATGTTGTGGAAAATGTAGCATCAATATCGGTCATCGACACCTTCGCTATAGGCACATAATCACGACCACCACCACAGCCTAAAGGAACACTGGATTATTTCAAAGACAGATAATTTATTTTATGATGTTATAGTGTTTCCTCCAGGTGGTCTAATAGTGCTATTCAGACAAATTTTAAAGTAAACTCTCTTTTTACCATTATCTGGGACACAAAAGTTTTTAAAAGTATGAATATATTAGTAATGGTTAACAATGTTTCTAAATAATTTGCTTTGCTTGAAACAACTAAAGAGTCAACATCATAAAAACAAATCATTGCAATAAAAGAACCCATCCAGGAAAACTTCTGTACGTTGCTGACCACAATTTTATGAAAACATGTCGTCAGGTTGCCCCACACAAATTCAGGGATTTCAAGGAGCAAGTTTTCGCTGACACCTTCTCAGGGAAACCCTTCTCCCTGCTTCGCTTCCCTTTCCTGCTCCCGTTACTCTTCCATACTCTGGGAAATTTTTGAGGATATAGAGACGTGTACTTGCCATTCCTTCAAAGAATTTTAATGTAGCCTTCAAAAGGGATGTTTATATTTTAAAAGAGAATTTCATAAAATAAAAATTCTCCAACATTCAAAGGAAAGATTATTGAATACTGGAACCTGAGGCACCGTGGGGCATGGGAGAGACCCTGGAGGCAATAGAAACCTCACATCAGAGAAGGCACGGGACTCCTACTGGTGAGGTTAACCCTGGGTCCCAGACCACTGGGAAGCCAATCTGAGACGATGCAGCACAAAGGATGAGACAAAAGAGACACCATGGGCTTTTGCAAAGGAAGACCCCCGTTCCTTTTCTTCCTTTAAACTATAAAATTCCTTCTTCCTTCCTTCCTTCCTTTTTTTTTGGAGACAGCATCTCACTATGTTGCCCAAGCTGGTCTCAAACTTCTGAGCTCAAGTGATCCTCCTTCCTCAGCCTCCCAAGCAGCTGTGACTACAGGCGTGCACCCCACACCAGACTAAACTATAAAACTCATAATCTCATGGGATGAATGTATTCCTAATCGCTACAGTCTAATCAAGTGTGATTTTTGGTCATTTCTCTCACCTTCATCTCTTTAAGCAGCCATATGGAGGAAGATGTTGCCCAAGGTGACTTTCTGCATAAACCCTGCTGGGTACTTATGTGCTCGAACCCCAGCTCTGTTGCTTATTTGGACGATGTTTCTAAACACAGATGTTTCTAAATACATCTGTGTCTCAGTTTCCAAATCTGTGATATGGGTATAATGATGGTACCCGCCTCCTAGACATGGTGCAGGGATTGAGTTAATACCTGTCGATGCTCAGCTTGTGGAAGCCCTCGGCAGATGTCATCTGTGTTTGTTGCTGTTGTTATTAATCACCTTACACTGCTGTCCTGCCAGCTGAACTTCCTGATGAGCTCCCTGAAAGGGAAACCTTGAGGCTGCAATCACACTGGCTTCTGTTTGCTGAACCACAGGCCACAGCAGCCACCCCAAGGGAGCCTTGCCAGCTCTTTCTGCCACTGTCTCCTATACCACTGCCCTGAGTGACAGCCCCACCACAATACCACCAGCCCTGTATCGCGGCTGCCACCTCGGGGGCATCTCTCCCAGAATGACAATGACCTCTCTGCTTTGAAAAGAAAGGGGAAATCATAAAACCCGCATGTAGGGCACACACCTGGATTCCATTATCTCTCTCACCGATTCCCAGCCTGGGGAACCAAGGAAGCCCAGAATCTCTGAGTGGCAACCTCTTCCTCTTCGCTGTGGAACTCAGAGATGCTCTCTCCCCAGGACAAGGGGGCTGGGGCAAGGAGCTGAGGCCAGCCCAGAGGGGAACACAGGCACACTGCTGCAGTCTCAGAGATGTTTTCTTACAGGAACCCTTTCAGTTTCCAAATGCATGTCCATGCCCCCAAACCCCAACATACTCTCAATTGTACAACCTTTCAGCCAGGGCAAAATCCTCTTGGCACCCAGATTACCAATCGAAGACCATTAAGGAATCTCTCCTTACCCAGAGCAGATCTGGACTCCAGGCCACCCTGAATGTACAACGGTACAGTTACATTTCAAACTGATTCTATAATTTGCTTAGCAAATGTACCTTTTTATTATGGCTTACCTTAGCTAACATTAAAAATAACTTACTCAGCCAGAAACATGCTGGGAAGAGAGATGCAATCGGCGTCATGTTCTCCCTGCTACTCCTTAAATTTGGCCTCAAACTTTTGTTTCATTCAACAGGACACATCCTCTCTGGCCTCTGAGCCTTTGCAAGTGCTGTTCCCTGTGTTTGAGAATCTTCTCAACTTTCCACCCACCCTTTTTCTTAACTTGTCCCTGTCATCCTCTGGGTTTCAGATTAAATGCCACCCACCACACCCATCCACCTAAGGCCTTCCCTGGCTCCATGAAGTAGGTCAGGTCACCTTGCTATCTGTCCCCATCAAATCCTGCACCTCTACTAATGTCAACCTTCAACACGATCTATTGTGATGAACCTTCCTTGTTCCACGTCTGGAAACTCAGGCAGGTGAGGAGAGTGTCACTTCTCATGCCTACCGTCCAGCCTCTCACATGCACTCCAAAAAAATCTTTGAACAAATGAATAAGTGAACGCATGAGAAGGCAGTATCGGATTAACATTTGCTTAAAACAAACCACAAAATAATACATCCATAGATTATCTCTGCCTATATATGCAATATCCTTGAAATTTGTTCCTGGGAACTTGACAGCCCTGTGGTGATGCAGAAAAATGTTTCCATCCTCTAATTGTCATTTGCTGGGCTGCAGAATAATAGATATTGGTAAATTACACCATAGCAATGCAAATCAGCTCTCTTTTTTTAAAAATGGAGGCTTTGCCTGTATAATGCAGTATTGAAATACAACATATAGGTGAATGAAGTTGCTGCCCAGATCGGGAGGGTCACTTTAATTTACAAACAAGAGTTTCTCATTCCACTAGTTGCAGAGAAGAGCATAGGTGACACATTTCACCGGGAAAACATGGAAGGGCTTGACTGAAGCTGATGAGAACAAAATACGTGCTCAAGGCCCCTCGCTGCTGCTTCCCACTGATCGTACTAAACGGCAAACGATGGGGTTTTTGCCTATTATGTATACACTGAATCCATAAAAAGCTATGAAAAATCAACCAGAAGGACAACCCAAAATAAATTTAACAGCAAGCACAGATCTGTGAGGAAACTCCTTTGTAATGTTTTCCAGGCACTACAATTTTTGAACATTACATACAGGAAAATATTATATGGAGGAAAAGTCACTTTACAAGCCTTTCGATGAGGCCTTTTCTATTTTAATGAATGTCATATATAAGGAAATGTTCGATGTAACAAAGTTTCACTGAACTGTACTGTTGGAATAAACTGCAGTTACTTTGGACTTTCAGCTTTAATCTTGTGAGAAATATATTTCTAAATACCTTTGGCAGGACGTGCAAGGTTTATTTCTTTCCCACTATGGATTTTAACTCAAAAGGCCCAGCCAAGCTCACATTTGTGGTATTCTTCAGGTTAACTAAAAGTAAACAAATTGACAAAATATCAAATGAGTGGTGAGGATGTTTCCATTCAATTATTCTAAAGCACTGAAAAACAGGGTGCACGTGAATTTTACTCAGTTTTAAATTACCCTCCCATTTAAAAACCGCCTGGATGGGTTCAAGAAGTAATGTGGGGCTGGGAAAATATGAATTAATGAAGACCACATTTTGGTGATAGGCCTATAAATAAAAATCTTTTCTATGAATATCGTTGGCACCCGAAGATTGAATAGGGCTAATGTAAGCGGACACAGATTTCTAAAGTCTTTTTATGTAAAATGTGGTTTCTCCCTGCTTTCTTGGCTATGCTAATGAATGCCAGGGAGGGCGTAAGCTGTATGTTAACTTTTTGTTTACATACTTGCACACTTGCTGGGAAAGTTCCCATGGACTATCGCTTACCACACAGACTTGAAAGGTCCAAGCTCACACAATTAATCACTCTCTAAAAAATAATTTGGTTTCCTACATTCAAGATAATAGGCCTTTGTTATTTTTAACAACTTTGGCATATGAGATATGTAATAACTGCTTATACCATAGCATAGCCTTCGTTACAATCAATTGTTCCATTTAATACGTCTGAGTTAGGATACGCTGCTGATTCTCCTAGATGGTGAGATATTTCTCCTCCGTGGAAGCATGTAGGAAGAAAACCAAAAGCAAATTTCTTTGAATTTTCCACAGGGGAAACCTACTTAGGTGAGTTCGTTCAAACCAAAGCATCTTTTCCAGGCAAGAAAGCCAAAGGCATCCAATTAGAAAGAAAACACTAAACAACTGGAGTGTTGCAATTAAGCTATTTTGTATTATTTTTGCTATAACGATTTATCACCAATATCCCCATTATAATGTTTGAACATGCTCTGTTAATCTCAAATTTCATTTCTGAATCTAAATATTGCTTTAAAATATTATTGACAATTTCACATTTTGCTATCGCCTCAGCCAAGTTTTTAAAAGAAAACTTTAAAAAGAAAAGTATTTATTTCTTTCAATATTCCCACTTTGTAAAACCAGCAACCAAAGACCTATTTGAAATGTGGCAATGGTAGAGAGAAGGCTAAAGGGAAGTCACCTTAGCTATTGTCAACGTCTTTCACATTTTATCTCGTCCAGTGTTCCTCATAACCCATGCAGAAGGCCAGGCTGGCCCCTAGCACCAAGAGGCTGGGAGCAAGACGCAAATGGCAGCACACGTGTCTAAACATTTAAGTTTTACACAAGCTAACAAGTTGTTAAATAAAATATTTAATATGTTCTATTCTCCTGCCTGAACAAATATATCTTCCTAAAACAAAACTGAAAAATACATGTAAGGTGATGGTTTGGATATGACCGAAAGTTGACGAAATAGCAAAGAAAACCAACCAAATTTAACTTTTTTATTGTGCAGATCTGGGTGTCCTGTTGATGAGCCAGCAGTGTTTGGGTAATAAAACACAAATAACATAATTGATTTTAACATGACATGTGTATCTCAGAAAAGTTCTGTAAATTCACTACTTACACTGCTATAATCCAGGTTTTCGTGTGGTTGTATTCCACTGGCAGATAACGCAAGACTGTCAAAGACTTTCTTGAGCTCTCGAAGTTCTTAAATAGTTTTTTATTCATTTTAATTTGCAGAAACATTACTCTGTTGTGGCCGTAGCAGCTGTCAATAAAAATGTAAAATTGTCAATGATATTTTTAAGCAGGATTTAGATTCAGAAATGAAGTGTGAAATTAACAGACCATGTTCAAACATGGTGGTAAAGTGTCATCACAAAAATATTACAAAATACTTTAATTGCAAGATATAAATATCTTTTGCTTTTGCAGATTTTCAAAGTATCTTACGGCAGTATCTATAACTGTATAGTATCTCTTAAGGTTTTTTTTTTCCTTTTAAAAATTGTAATGCTAGGATATTATAAAGAGAACTGAAAATAGTAGTGTTGAACACTACTGAAAATAGTAGCTCAATTTGTTCCAATCTCTCTTCAGTTGAGACCAAAACTTGCTTTCGTATAGCCAAAAAAATAGTCTATTGAAATTAGTTGTGTAAATATTTATACATAAATCTTTTTCCGCATGGTCAAGAAAATACTTTCATTTCTTATCATTTCTTTCTATTTTAAAGAAATCTCACATATTTTGCATATTTCACATGCAGTTTCTTGTAATTTAGAAAAATTGTTTTTTCTAAATTTTTCTAAAATTTATTTTAATCCTTTTGAAAATGAAGTAGCCAAACACATTTAGGGGTAGAGGCATGTAATTACCTTTTGCTAAAATTATGAATAGCAAGCAACATGGGTAGTACACATTCAAAATTAAATTTTTACTTCATTTTCTACTAAAATGCACAATGTGATTTTTATTTGAAGAGCATCTCAGTATGATTTTTGAAATCCAGTTAAATTGAATGATATTTACTTTTTTATGTGTTTTCTTCCCCCACTTTCTTATCTAATAAGTTAATGACCTAATTTGAATTCTCCATCCCAGAGAGAAGTCATACTTTTTATTATTTTTAATTCATATTATATGTTCAGCCATTCTATTAACAAATTTTAAAATCATTCTACTAAATCTAAAAGTTTTAATTTTTCTAATAACTATTAGTGCTACAATAAGCCTCATTGTGTTTTGCTAAATATTGGACACATAATATCACCTTCCAATATTCTTTTAAGAACATTATAGCAATGTCTTGTAATTTGTTCTATATTTTTTTCCAAAGAAAATCAATTGTTTATCATTTACTGCCTTTTATTTTTCAGTTCTAATATTTACTAATTTTGTGTGCATGCGACATTTCATGTTCTTTTAATTGAGAATGTGTTTCTAGTCACAAATATCTTCGTCTGCCAAAACCAATCCTGAACACTGGTTGAAAAATGTAAAACAGTAGTAACAAGATACTTTGTCTTTGAACTTAGACTATAATAGCTTCTTTCCCAATTTGAAAGAATATGGGTTTAAAACGAAATGTAAATGTTCTGCTATGTTTATCTAATGGAAAATTGTAATCATTAATTTAAATCAGACTGTGCTTTGCTAGAAACACTCATGTTGGGATGTGACAGCTGTTTTCCAGAATCATCATCCCATAAACAAAGTAAAAGTCCAGAGGTTTTGACTTTCTTGTCCAATTTTTAGATTTTATGAATGTAGTTTTCTTCAACTTCTAATGAGCAGCTCAAAGGGACATATGCTTTCTCTGAATTACAAATTTTCTCTGAGTAACTTTCTCTTTCATTCTTCTTGTTTTGAACAGCGGTTACAGCTTCATTTAATGAAGAACTTGACATTGCGGAGTTTTACCAGTTCTAGCTATGGATCTGATAAGAATAATCTCCTTGCTCATTTTCATTAAATCTCTTTTTAAATAAAGAACTTGTAATGTCCTCCTTCCAAATTTTATGTGGGTCGTGCCTACAAACGTCTGCTCACTTTCCCAGCTTCCGAGTATTTAAATTTGGAGCATTAGTTTGAAATGTTTGTTTCTGCATTTTAGCTTTTATTCTAAGGTCCATTTTGTATCTGATATTTTTGTAGTGATTTCAGACTGAACACATTCCTGATGATCTGAAGCAGGGATCAGCCAACTATATCTGTAAAGGGCCAGGAATTGTTTTCAGCTTTGTGGGCTGTACAGTATTTGTAGCAATTACACGACTCTGAGTTTGGGGTATGAAAACAGGCATAGACAAGACATAAAAATATGAGTGTGAATGTATCTTGATAAAACTTTATCTATAAAAACAAATGATAGGCCAGATGTGGTGGCTCACACCTGTAATCCTAGCACTCTGGGAGGCCAAGATGGGAGGATCACTTGTGGTCAGGAGTTTGAGACTAGCCTGAGCCAGAGCATGACCCCACCTCTACCAAATATAGAAAAATTAGCCGAGCATGGTGGCACAGGCCTGTAGTCCCAGCTACTCAGGAGGCTGAGACAGGAGGATCGCTTGAGCCAGGAGTTTGAGGTTACAGTGAGCTATGATGAGGCCACTGCTCTCTACCCAGGGTGACAGAGTGAGATTCTGTCTCAAAATGAAACAAATCAAAAAACAAATGGCAGACCAGATTTGTCCCACAGGTAACAGATTACTGATCCCTGATCTAAAGGATTAAAAAATAAAAGTATTTCCCAAGTGTAAAAAAAATTCTAAATGTAAATTATTTAAAATTATTTTTCATGTTTATTTTCCCCTAAAATATTTAAAAACATATAGTAAAATTGAATGGCAAAATAAAAATCAGAATCAATATCAGAATTTAAATCAAAATATACACACTGAAATTTTAACATAATTTTTGAAAATATAATTACATCTTATTAAATAGTTTTATGAAAATAAAACCATTCACAACAGAAGTGTTAAATTTCCATCTAGCTGCCAACATAAAGAATCAATGTCATGTTTCACATGTTTTGTCTAGACCTACATTATATAAATTTTAAAGCAATATTAATTATGTAACATTGAAAAATACTATTCAGACACTGTGCACAATTCTTGCGCATACCTCACTAATTTATGACTGCTTCCAGATCCAGGAATTGAAACACAAATGTATGAGTCTGCTCTGGCTGCCATAACAAATACCAGAGACTGAGAGGCTTCAACAACAGAAATTTATTCCTCACAGTTCTGGAGGTAGCAAGGCTAAGGTGCGGCAGGGCTTGGTTTCTGGTGAGACTTCTCTTCCTGCCTTGCAGACTGCTGCCTTCTCTCTGTGGCCTTTCTTCTGAGCGTGCAGGGAGAGAGACAGACAGATGGACCATGCAAGCTCTGGTGTCTCTTTTTATAAGGACACTAACCCTAATGGATCTGGGCCCCACCCTTATGACCTCGTTTAACCTTTAATGGCCTCCTCGTGGGTCCTGTCTCCAAATATAGTCGCATTGGGGGTTTGACATATGAATTTGAGGGAACACAATTCAGTTCATAGCAATGAGGAAAATCAGGAATATAGACACGAGCACTATCGGGAAACAATACTTCATTATTAAAGAAACTATTATATTCACACCATCCAAGGGAAAGAATTTGGTAGGTTAATTTATTTTGTCTCCTACCTAAGTATTTTTGTCCCACACCTCCAAAGCAGTCCTGTCTCTGACATGGCTACGGCACAGTCTACAAGCCATGAGATTAAGACACTGCAGCCTTTTGTTTCATGAACACGGGGCAAGAAACGTGGAGAAACATTTTTCTGAACCTAAATGGTGTTTATGATATGCAGGATTCTCTAAAGGGTGGGCCCAGGTGAGGTGCCCCTCGGGCCTTGTCTAAGGCAACTATTTCTGAAAGCCTTGTACAGAGGAATCCAAAGAGGTCAAACAACTTTGTTTAACCTTGAAAAATATCTGAGCCAAGACTAGGGCCAGGTTACACTTTTAAAAGCACATTTAACATTCATGGCAGGATGCCAATCCCTTATATAAATCAATATTAAATATATTTGAGCAAGGATGCAGGTTTGAATTCCACTGTGTGGTAACAACGTGGGTAATGATACCTAGCACGGATTATGGAACGAATGAAGATATATTGAAAGATTGGGTACATCCGTACATGAATGCTCATTTACCCTTAAACATTTATAAACATAAAAAACTGTAGAGTAATATCCATTTTGTAGCTGAATAAACCAAGAAGATCAATTAAGGCCCAGAGTAGGACTTAAAAATCATTGACTTAATATATATCACAGAACTCTTGTTTGAATGTAATGGTCTTTTATTCTTAGGTGCTGAAACTATTAATCTGAAAACTATTAGTCTGTTCATGCGGTGCATTGAGAAGCTTCCTGGGAAAGACTGCGTGTTGTCGGTTATTCCCCACCAGGTCTAATGACAACCCTGGTCTTCAGAGGAGAAGGAGAACCCTGGACACAGCTGTGAGCTGCGGTGCTCATCAAAGCCTTGGTGCACCAGGGACTCCATGCTCCCAGTGCCTGCCACTGCGGTGGTGGCCCTGGTGGCAGCGCTGGTGCCTGGGGAGAGGCAGGTGGGGGCAGTAGAGGTGCCATGGGAGGAGTGCGGGACTGTGAGCACCAGAGCAGGTCAAATGCCATATATTGAAACTATTTTGTCACTTACACTAACAATAAGAAAGTTAATTTTCTTAACATCGACATGAGAAAGTCATGAAATGATCCCAAATCCCTGGGGAGCTCCTCATTTCTTTTTTGGAACTAAGAAAAATACACATTCATTTGAGAATAAATTCTCCCACTCACTTATTAATAGCCAAAAAATAGTTAAAAAGTAAAGAATCTCAAGTAAGACATTGCTAAAAAAAAAAAAAAAAAATTAAATGCTCATAAAGAAAATCGTCAGAAAAAAAAATCACATTGGTAGGGAGGAGTTGTTTTGTGGTACGAGCGTGGACAGCAATTTAATAGAAGATTATAGCTCTTTGGGTGCTGAGTCAGGAAAAAGAGGCTTCCAAATCACCAGACACAAATTATTTTCATTTGTAAAAGAGAAATAAAAAAAGAGAATTATGTTGCCAATAATGAGCTGTGGTGGCTTTTGGTTTCTCCATAGGAGTTTACCCTGAGACAGGTAGCAAGAAATTATAAATTCTCTCAAATTGTGATTGAGACAACTTGGACTATGCCATGCTTTGTTCTTTTTCAAAAACCTCAGGTCAAATTAAATGGATCCTTTACTTATTATGTAATTGAATTTGCCTTATAAATGGAAGAACTCATGTCGCTAAATGAAGAGTTTGTTTTACTATGTCTGCATTGCAATAGAAAACACACATGTGCGTGCACACACAGATAAGAAAACATATGTCTGTTTCACTGATATGATCTTATTAGACTTTCAAAAAAATAAATCTATCTAGATGCACTTAACACATGTGCTAATATTATTTTGACTTGGGTTTTGTGTGTGTTTTATTATTTTTTTTAAAGACTTAATTTTTTCACAGCAGATTCAGGTTCTCAGAATAATTGAGAGGAAGATACAGAGATCTTCCAAATATCCTCTGCCCCTACACACACTTAACCTCTCCCACTATCAACATCTCCCAGCAGAAAGTTACATTTGTTACAACTGATGAACCTACAATGACATATCACAGTCACCCAAAGTCTACAGTTTACAATAGGATTCACTCTTGGTGTTGCGCATTCTCTGAGTTTGGACAAATTCATGATGACATGTATCCGCCACTGTAGTGTCACACAGAGTAGTTTTACTGCCCTAAAGTTTCTCTATCTCTGCACATTCATCCCTCCCTCCCTCTACCCCTGGCAACCAGTGATCTTTCCACTGTCTCCATCGTTTTGCCTTTTCCAGAATGTTATAGAGTTGGAAGCACACAGTATGTCGCCTTTTCAGACTGGCTTCTTTCACTTAGTGATAAGCACTCAAGGTCCCTCCACCATGTCTTTTCATACCTGGACGGCCCTTTTCTTTTTAGTACTGAACGATATTCCATTGTCTGGGTTGCCACCGTTCATTTATCCATTCACCTTCTAAAGAACATCTTGGCTACTTCCCACTTTCGGCCATTATGAGTAAAGCTGCTATAAACATTCACGTGCAGGTCTCTATGGATGTACATTTTTAATTCATTTGGATAAAGACCAAGGAGCACGTTCACTAGACTGTATCAAAGGGTATGTTTCAACTTCTGTAAGAAACTGCCAACCCGTCCTCCAAAGCAGCTGAGCCCCGTTGCATTCTCACCCGCAGCAAATGAGAGTTCCTGTTGCTCCACATCTTCATCAGCATTTGGTGTGGCCCGTGTTCTGGATTTTAGCTGTTCTATTAGGTATATTGCATAATCTCATTGTGAAATTTGACTTGTTTATTCAATGCATTTGCATTTTCAAAGTATAATGTATAGCACCTAGATTACCATATACTGGTTAGAAATCTTTAAACAAGGTTTTATCTTCAGGAAAACATCTATTCGATTACATCCACTTTTAAATGAAAAGCCACACCAAAGTATCAACTTTTTAAGTACTCTCAAATATACTATGGAAATAAACTTGGAATTGAATTTGTTAAGACTTTCCAGTTTTAGAACCTAACTTCAAATAGACTCTTGCTTTTGCTACTCAAACTATAGCCAAAAAAAACTTTACAGTGCAGTGAAGTTATGATTTCTCCTTTTTATTTTGAGGTTGCAATGAAGTGTAGGTCAGACGAACTTCCTGGTAGGCGGACACATTGACGTGCTGGGGGGATAACACACCCTGACTCCATGGAAGTCATTTCTGGAGCCCTCCCTGACTTTGCCCTATGCCGCTCTTCATTTGGCTGCTCCTGGGTGGTGTCCTTGATAATAAGACTGCAATTGTAAGTAAAGCACCTTCTTGAGTTCTGTGAGTTGTTCTAGAACATTATTGAACTTACAGGGTTATAAAAGCCTCCAAATATGTAGCTGGTCCCTCAGAAGTGCGGGTGGCCTGGGAACCCCACTTGCAACTGCTGTCTGAAGTGAGAGCAGCCTTATGGAGGACCACGCCCTTAAACTGTGCAGTCTGTCGCTAACTCTGAGTTGTTAACGCCGGAAGCGAATTGCAGTCCACCCAGGTGGCATGGAAACAGAGTAGACTGACTACAGAGCCCTAATCAATGAGACCAAATAGAGGGATAATATGATTGGCCCAGCTTGGATCTTCTTCCCACCCTGGACCAACCAACTGTCACATTTACAAACATAGTGGCACCAACGACAACCACGTGAAGTTAGAAGGGAGAGGCAGTTCCGAGAGAAGAGAAGCTGAGTAGACAGTGTCCTTGTGCTCTATTCCCACTGCTCAGAGCTCCAGCAACTGATCGATTATGTTGCACATTTCATCGCCAAATCTAGTCAGATCTGCAGATGGCTCTCCTGATGCTGTGGATCTATTTAGTCCTTCCATGCGGCTGGAAAGTACATGTAATGCTCAACTTCCAAGGTTAAAACATTCAAAACGACAAGCAAAACATTCTTCAGCAGCTAAAACATCTTTTATTAAAATTGCGAGTTTATAAATAGTAACTTGATCTCATAAACAACCGGCTGTAGAATCCACGTATCTAGAAAATTATTCAGTGTTTTTCTCAAGTGTATATTTTCTTTGGCACAGTAGATAAGCACCCTCCTAAATACAGCCCTGAAAATAAACGTAAGATCTATCCTGGCATCCTATGTGCAAAAGAGGGGAGTCGTTCCCCACGTGGCATAGCGGCAAGCTATAATATGCTTGCACAGAACTACGGCCTTGCAGAGCTAGAAGTATAAAGATGAGCACAGTCTACTTTCACCAGCAAGGCACACGCAAGAAAGAGAATTCTTTCAGCCTGCTCTGCCACTGCCTGCTGAAGCCATCCCTCAAACCCCAGGAATGTCTTCTGTATCTCACAGCCATCCTACGCAGGGCTTCATGTATTAGCTCTCAGCCTCTATAGTGTGGTTGCCCGGGAATTTCTTTCAGAAGACTACACAGGGATTAAGAGCACCGACTGTCTTCCATTCTCTTTCGTCCTGGAGACCAGCGCCTAGAGCATAGCAGGAGTGAAATAAACACCTGCTCTATTTGCATTGCTGGATGATCTTTTGCAAAGTGGCCTGAACTGTCTGAGTGTTGGTTTGCTTGTGGGTAAAATGAAAGTAATTATAATCCTGACTTCACTGGGTTGTTATGAGGACTGAATGCCCCGTAAATGCTGCTGTCGGTGCTGTTGATAACCGAGGCCCAGTCACGGATCGTTATTCACTGATTAGAAGCCATCAGACCCAAAGCAAGTTATTTATAGGCGAAGAAATCGCAGGAGACTATTTCACAAGAGGTCCAGGTCATTGCTCTCAAAATAAGCGGCAAATGGAGTCTCACTACTCAGCCATCCCCTTTCCTGTCTTCTCTGCAGACGTACGCTCGGATGTCGTTAGTTTTTCAGCTACACGTCAGCTCATTTATGCATTCATATTCACCACTTGCTATTCATTTGTTTTTATCAAGTCGGCAGCATAATTTATTAGGAGTCGAATACTGCAGCTTTCGTTTACTTTATGCTACGTGTCTAGAGAGTTTATTACCCTTTGTAATAGTGCATACAGATAGAATTCGGGTGCTTTTTCTATTCACTCGATTAAACCACTTTGCTGCAGGGCACTCGGCATACGCCAGTGGCCCTTCCAATATGCCAGCTGTCCTCCTTACTGCTCCATCTCCTCTGTCCTGAGACGTCAGTCAGTAACGTAAACCTATCATTAGAAGCAAATTGTAGTCTATCTAAATTAAAGTTTATCATTCAGAAATTGTTCTTATGCTTAGACACTTTGTGGAAATCAAGAATCATAGTATCCCATTCATACCATAATCTTTAAAGAAATAATTTTCACTTATAGATTAAAACACCCACACACACACATATTTTGGGAAGAACAAGTATATGTGATGTTCCAGCAGGCAAATAAAATCTCTTTTTTAAACAAAAAGCAAAAAAAAAAAAAAACACAGAAAAACTACTTTAGAATGAACCCCTGATGTGCCAGCAGAGAATTCTGGAAAGAGGTGCTACTAAAGAGGATGGCAGATACAAGCCAAGAATTTATACTTAACCCTTGAATAAAGGAAATATTAAAAAGAAAAGAAGTCATATCATCAAAGATATATTTTTAAATTAGTAAAGGTAATACCATTCTTTGGAATATTTTTGGCAGAGGATGAGAGGGAGGGAGGCTTATCAGGTAGAATTTAAATGTATTGTGCTGAATAAAGGTATCTGACACTTGCCAACTACCAAATTGATTTGACATAAAAATTGTAGTTATTTGAACTATTAATTGCATAATTAGAATTTATATTGGTTTGAAGCCATTTTAGAAGCTTATTAATTCAAGATGATTTTTTAAAAAAATCTCCCATCAAAAATACTATTCCTAATGGCCCAGAGTATATTGAAATGTGGAATAAATTCTCTGCTACCAGAAAGGTACCAAAAGCAGTTTCCTTGGAAACATGTTGGTAAGGTCCCTACCCTTTCATGAATTTAAAAGTGAGTTTGGTACCTAAATCACACATTCCATCCTTAATTGAGATTATAATCCTAAATCTTTGCTCCAAACAAGTTCTTAGGAAATTATAAATGAGGGTCTATTTATTTATGACTCAAAGAAAAATGTCACAATTTACCGTTGGTGACCGCAACTCTGGCATCTCACCAGTGGTACGCTAAACATGTCGCTTCTTGAGTTATGGCCAGTTAACATTCGTTTTGTGATATATGAATATCGCCAGGGAAATTCAGAACCCTTCAGCCACTTATGTAACACGTTAATATTCCCAAGTGGTTTTATTAAAAGTGCCAGCATTGCTCCCCATTAGGAGTTGTCATGCAATGTTTTATTTTGATATTTTACTTCACTAATTTTCATCATAGTTTCCTACCTTGGTTCCAGACACCATGACTGCATTCATAAACTTGCATATAATATGCATGTGAAATCATATTTCCTTCTTGGACGCATTAGCAAAATTCCATCTGTCTGTTCCTTTTTAAACTGTTAAGTTTTCCACATTGAAAACAGAATTGGGTTACAATTACCTACTACGGCTTCTCATCAAAATAACATTTTAAGTTGTATATAATATTGTTCTGTATTATCCCTCGCCTGAGGAGTTTAAAATACTTCACACACCCAGATATTTCTACAATAAACCTAAAAGCATATTAAAGCATTTTAAAGTCGAAAGGAATTTTTAGAGATTTTTTTTTTTTCTGGTCTAATTCCCTCATTTTCTCAGATGAGCAAGCTCAGCTCAAAAAGACTGGAGAAGAGGAGGGTGTGGCGGGTGGGAACGTGAGCTGGGGGGGGCAGAGTGCACTGCCTCCCCCACATCCTCGCTGGGGGACTTGGCGAGTTGTCTGTGATGCTTCTCTGTGCCTGTTTCTGTATCGGTGCAATTGTGTGCAACCTACTTTATAGCACTACAGTGAGAATTCAATGAGCACGTACATCATTACCATGGAGAAGAGTTCTTCCCCATTCTTGTGCTTTCAGTGTGGAGGGAATGCCTTAAATGCCCCTGGCTGGTGACTTTGAAAGAGAAGTCAAGGTCGTGTAGCCCAGCCTCCTCTCGGCTTCTCTCCTGGGAGCAGCAGCTGCCCACAGAATGTTCTTTCTCTGCCCCCTTCTGCTCCTCTTAGATCATTCTTCATTTGGAAAACCCGCAGTGGCCCGGCGTGGCCTGAGGCTGCGTGCAGAAGCCTATCTGATCCCAGCCTTTGGGAGCCTGCGGCTGCCACCACGTCTGATACCGAGCTTTATTAGTCATACAAGCGATGTTTTGTTCTCCACGGGACCACTTTTGTTTTCCAACTCTGGCAAGGACAAGACACAGAATCAGCTTCAATGCCTATCAAGGGATGAGTGGATAAAGAAAATGTGGTCCGTGGGCACCATATGGGACGCTCTTTTGCCTTAAGGAAGAAGGGAATCCTGCCATTCGCAGCCACCCAGGTAAACCTGGCGGACGTCCTGTTAAGTGAAAAAAGCCAGACACAGAAAGGCAAATACCGCATGTTCTCACTTACCTGTAGAATCTAAAACAATTGAATTCATAGAAGCAAAGAGTAAGATGGTGGTTACAAGAGGCAAATAGGGAGATGTTGGTCAAAGGGTACAAAATCACAGTCAGACAGGAGAGATAAATGATTAGTATTTAAGACGACGGATACATTAATTAGCTTGATTCAATCATTCCACACTGTGTACGTATATCTTAACATCACTCTGTACCCCATAAATATATATGATTATAGTTTGTCAATAAAAATAATAATAATACAAAGAACTCCGGTAAGGAAACCCATCAATGAGCCCCTTAAAACACCAACATAAAGCTCAGAGCTCACACAGTGCCTGGCACAGGGTGAGCGCTCAACAAGCTAGCTGTTCCCTTTGTTGTTTTGTCTTGTTCCAAGTCACCTGTTACACTAGCATCAAAATTAATATTATAACCCAGATCCCTTAATTACAGCACTAAGCTCTCATCTATGGACAGAAAAAGGAAGCTTTGATTATTTAATGCCTTAAGAGCATATGCTTCTAACTCATAGCTCTTCAGATCTGTTTACCCACCAATCGCTACGCTCTGATGTAAAGCAAATATTAATGGTAAATATTTACTAAATAATGTTTGGGACCTACAATTCAAGTAGCAGTAATTTATATTCTTACATAGAGTATTTAAATCATATCTTTATATTTTGAGATATAAAAATAAGGAAGTAAAAATCCGAGATAAGCCACAGCTTTTGCTTCTCAAATAAATAAACTGTATTTCTTGGAGTGTACAGTTTACCAGTGCTATGTTTCTTATCTTTATAACTTTTGAGGCTGTAATTTTCCATTTAAATCTACTATTTGCCATTTCCCACAATTAACCATATATGTACCCTACAAAGACTGTACACACAGCCGGTGTTTTTGAATTTCTAGTAAAGAAAGGGCTGTTACAATAGTATCTAGGCGGCAGTATTTTCAGTTCTGATAGATCGCAGCACACACAGGTGAGTTCCAAAAGAACAAATCTTTGTCAGTCTTTCGCCAGGCTCATCCTCCATTAGTGTCCCTCACTGCTGAGCTTCCAGAGTGGGTGCTTTGTCTGTGTAGACTGCCTGTGTAGACTGTCTGTGTAGACTGCCTGTGTAGACTGTCTGTGTAGACTGTCTGTGTAGACTGTCTGTGTAAACTGTCTGTGTAGAATGCCTGTGTAGACTGCCTGTCTTCCCTTTTCCACCCTGAGAGGCCGGCGGGCGTGGAGCCCATGGAGCACATCATCCTTTGCCTTCTGTCCCCCAGCCAGGGGACCCCACAGGACAGCAGAAGGAAGAAGGGCGAGGGCGGAGGCTGCGTTCCCCTGCCTCTCGCTCTGGGGGACCCTTGGGCTACCGTGTCCTCCTGCAGAGGCCGCTGCCTCTCTCGCGGGGGGGGCTGCACCGCCCCTCTCTCTACTGCTTTCTCCTTCCAGGTTTTGGGGACTGTGCTCCCACCTTGTCCCTTTGGGCCCAGGGATTGGGACAGCTCCGCTACTGCCGGCCCTGGCAGTGCGTCCCTTGTGGCGTCCCTGCGTCCCGGCACATCTTTGTGAACAGTCCCTTATTAGACGCTCCTCAAGTGCCCCACGTCTGCTTCTTGCCCCTGACTGACACTTTCGCTGAATGACGTGAGCATGCCCTAAAGATTTATCTTATTCATCAGATGTGTGACCGTAACAGAGCACTTGGGTAGAGAATCCTAATTTTAGTACGTCCTATGTAGGAAATGTGTCTTTGTATTTTAATAAGTACAAGCCGAGCATCTCTTATCCGAAAATTCAAAATCCAAAATGCTCCAGAATCCAAAACTATTTGAGTGCCAATGTGATGCCACAAGTGGGAAATGCCACACCTGACCTCCTGTGATGGGTCACAGTCAAATTACTATATTTAAAATATTACATAAAATTACTCTCAGCCTATGTGCACAAGGTGTATATAAAACATAAGTAAATTTTGTGTTTAGACTTAGGTCCCATCTCCGAGATATCTCATTATGTACGTGCAGATATTCCAAAATCTGAAAAAATCCGAAACCTGAAACACTTCTCATCCCAAGCATTTTAGATAAAAAACACTCAACCTGGGTATCCTTCCAGTCTCAGTTTAAATGTCCCTTCTTCAAACCTGTGTTCTCTGACCCCCGATCTTTCTCACAGCGTCTTGCTTTTCTTTCCTGCTATTTAACTGCCATCTGTTACCTGGAAGTGTTTGTTTCCATATTTGATGCCTGATGCCACTAGACCTTAAGCTTCACGAAGGTGGCGGTGCTCATTGTCTTCAGCGCTGAGATCCCTAGCAAGGCACTTGAAACAAGGTGGACCCCCGATGAGTGCGTGCTGAGCGAGCGGCTGCGTTAAACAAACAGACGAGAGGGAGAAGGGCCAGCTAACGCCTGTGCAGCTTGCCCTCCCCAGCATCTCCTGGGTCCATTGCCTACCCAAGTCCGACTACTTCATAGCTCCTCAAACTTTCATTGGTCTTCCACTTCTATCTCTTTTATGAGTGAGTGCTACTTTCCCAAAATATAAGTTTCTAGAACATAGAGTCTGTGACTTAGCTTTTTTTGTATCCCCTACAATACATTTTACATAATAAAATCTAAGGCTGAGTCTGCCCCAGGCCAAGGGCTCTCTGAAATGCATGGGTAGGGCTGACAAGGGGCTCAAAATAACGTGTCAGACACAAGCTGTGACTCAGACCTCATTTCGGTTATGAATCCTGGGTAGTATATAATCAAAGGTCTTTCAAGCCCTGAATCTCATTCCAGATCATTCAACCACATATTTTTTGGCTAGGATAGAAATGTCCTTCACCCACAAAATGTTTATAGCCCAAATCAGCAAAAACATAAAACTCTATAACAATGTTTTAAGTTGACTCCAGTATTCCAGAATGTTTGCTGTAGATCTAGCAACAGCCACTTGGGAATTCCACTGTCAGGGTGACTATTTCTCCATCTTAAAGCTTTGTCATTTCTCTTTCTCTATCCTTCTAATCAGGAAATTGTACGTGCAGTTTTCAGGTAAGCCCAGCCTCCAGTAAGGCAGGAGAAACGACACAAAAGTCTGACAGCCATTGTGTTCTCAGCAAAAAATCTGGGTTCAGCATAATTTAAATCATATGTTTAATGATCTAATTATTCCAAAGTAACTATTTTTTATTGACTTTTTGGAAACTTTCTTTTGTTTGCATATCTTCCCACCCTCACTGAAAAAATTATAAGCAATTCATAATATTTTAATAGCCAAGCTAATTTTGGAGTTGATGACAATGTGTGAAATAAAGTACCTATCTAAATATGAAGATATTCTTTTAAAATAGAAACTTGAACCTTTGAGAAAAAAAACGTATTGAGTTTATTGCATTCCTTTGTGTTTTATCTTCTTGCTGCTTCCTACACAAATGTGCTCCTTTGGAAGAGAAATTGATTCTGTTTAATCTGCCTTGACATGATTTGGCTTCTTTGGGAAGCTTCTAGATAGAATGAGCAGGTTTCAGCACACCTTTGGGTTTGTTTGGCTTGATTTGCAACATCCACAAACAACATTTAACTCCTTGTATATTTATCAAAGTTAGGTGCTGTTTAAATATACCTTGGAATGAATTCTTTCTTACCCAAAATCAGATTGTATTAGGCAAAATGCTCAAAAAAAAACAAAAGGTAAAATTGCCCAGTCTAAGAAAAAATAAATTCTAAAAGTCTTTCTTCTTTCTAAAAAGAAACTGCAGAATGTGTGTAAACATCATGACAAAGAATACAGAGTGCTGTCCCATGGTGACGCTGTTTAAAATTTGACATGTTTGAACTCTCAACACACTTGGTGAACTTCCGGAAAGCTCTACCAGTCATAATTAACCACTAATGAAATTTTACTGGGGAAAAAAATTACAAGCTATATTCAAAATCTCTTTAAATCTGAGGGAGCAAATTCCAGGAGAATGATTGCCTTCCTATATAAGAGACGGCCACAGAAAGGCTCAGAAACAAATCTGTCCCCAACAGCTAATAATTCACCTATTATCAAACCCACCAGAATCATAATACCTCAGTCCCAACTGTGAGCCTGCAAATATGTGACAAAACAGCTGATGGATTGCAGTGACCAGCCGTATTGGTAATGTGTCTTGGGATTCGGGAACTCCACCCGCTCTACGTGTGAGAAGAATTTATGAAGATAACATGACATGCTAATATATTTTTACAGCTTAAACAAGATATTCCATGCCATTTTTGAGCACCACACATAGTTTATCAATATAACTCCTAAGACCTTTATCCCCTTTTGTTTCTTTGCTGTTGCACATAATATAATTATCGAAAAAAAGGTTAAGACTGACCAGTGGAAACATTTGAACCATAGACAGAAACTCATTTTTTTCCCTTTCTTCCTCTACTTTTGTTCTCTTCATTGTTTCATTTTGATTCTTGTTGTTTTTGTTGCAATCGTCTTGACACAATCTTCAGCCACCGCAAAAACATAAAAAGAACGTTGAGTGGCTTAGGTGTGACCTGTGGAAAACCTTTATTCTCCTATCTCATTTTAGTTGGGTCAGATGGTAGGACAAATCCTAAAGCAGCCCTGGCCTGAATTCAGATATCTTTCAGAGAGAAATCAAGGCCACCACCTTTGAAGGATAAAGCTATTAGTCCGTAGGTAGAAAACACATCAGCGCTGTCCTCTCCCCCAGCTGTTGGTGGATGTCAGATCTACTTCTGAAAACTGTTCTCATTCTCCAATACAGGTTGCACAGTTAATTTTAGAAAAGTGCTTCAGGCTTCTCTGCTTAATCATATTTAATACATAAAAAATGTATTCTGCTATATTGGGTAGCCAAGAAAATGCCTACAAATTGAAATGGTTAATATATACCAGGCCTGTCACTGCTCATGATAAAAAAGAACAAACAGTTAACGTGCGGTGAGTATCTGCCACGCACAGTGTGCTTTTCCTGAATTAGCTCACTTAGTCCTTATACAACCCTAAGAGATAGGGATTATTATGATGTCCATATTCTAAATGAGGCAACAGGCTTCTGGAGTTTAAAAACTTTTCCCAAGGTCAAAAAACTAGTAAGTGGAAGAGCTAGAACTTGAACTTGAGTCCATCGTCCTCCAAAATCCATGCACTTGAGAGTTAGGCTTAAGTTTCTGCAAAATTCCTATGTCCTTCATGTTGTTAATACGCATTTAAAATATTTCAAATATTAATCACACACTGGAATAAGATTAACCGTGTCACAAAATCTTGTAAAATTAAAACAAATATGAGCGAAAGGCTTTACCAACTGTGAACAGTATGATCTCGGGAAATGTACTCAAAACTTTACGCTGCAGTTTTCTCATTTGTATAAAGTTCACAGGATTAGTAAACAATAAGTGAGATCACATACATCAGGTACATAATAAGAACCCAACAAATGGCAGCGTTTTTCCCTTCATTCCATTTAGAAATTTCCAATATTTACAATAATTAACTTAAAAAAAACTGCATTACACATATTTCCCCTCTTAATACCTTGCATGTAGTGAGCAATTTCATAAACATCTACTAAAGAAAATGCTGGATCAAATGGGGGCATCAGGCAGGTGGGAGGGCGAGGAGGGGACGGGTAAATTCACACCTAATGGGTGCGGTGTGCACAGTCTGGGAGGGGCATACTTGCAGCTCTGACTTGGGTGGTGCCGATGCAATAGATGTAACCCAAACGTTAGTACCCCCATAAAAATTCTGAAATAAAAAAAAAAAAGAAAGAAATGGAGTGTTTCCAGTGAGCCTTAAAGGAAAAATATTTTCTGATTGAAACTTTAGTAATTACTCCCTCCTATTGCACTTTGTCAATCAGGAAGATGTACCCGGAATGACACTAAACTCAGATAAAGTTTATGCTCTTAGGTCAGGGCATAGTATATTGTGAAGGTGAAACTTAAAATAAGCAACATACAACAGCCGGCTTCAGCCATCTGCAGAGCGACTCACCTTGAGGAAAATCTGCAACTACGTTGCTGGTGGAGAACAGCGTCTCTTAAGTCCTCAGCAGTAGGTCTCACTGAGCTGTGCGGTCCAGCACGGGAGCCACCTGCTGCACTGACTGCTGAGCACGTGACGTGTGGCCCGCCCAAAATAAGAGATACTCTAAGAACAAAACACACGTTGAATGTTGAAGATTTAGTATAAAAAGAATGCAAACTTTCTCACCCATAATTTATGCTGACTACAGGTTGAAGTGATATTTTGGATATATTATTATATGTAACATTAACATCTATAATATACATTAATGTATATTGATTTATTATTAATATTAACTCCACCTTCTTTTCGTTTTTAATGTGGCTGCTAGAAACTTTAATGATGTGACCTTTAATGATTCACATTATATTTTAACTGTTCAGTGCTGGTTGAGAGCATTTACCAAATCTAAGATAATTAAAAAATAAAATGTTTAGTGAAGAAAATATAAGAGGTGGGTAAGTATGGAGTCAAGAAAGAAACTGAAAGTCATTCAGTGCATCTTTAGTCTCGTCCAGAGAGGGTGAATGCTGACTTTTAACGACCAATGTAGTTTACTGAAATACAGTAAAAAAAAAAAAACCAAAAAAAACCACTATCATCGTATTGGTTTGCCAGGGCTGCCATATCAAAATGCCACAGACTAAGTGGCTTAAGCAGCAGACATTTATTGTCTCACCGCTCTGGAGGCTGGAAGACCAAGATTAAGGTGTTGACAAGGTTGGTTTTGTCTGCGGCCTCTCCTCGGCCGGCAGATGTCTTCCTTCTTGTGACCTCACGTGATCTTTCCTCCGTGTGAGCGAACCTCTGTGTCCCAGTCTGCTCTTCTCGAAAGGACAGCAGTCAGGGGGGATTAGGGTCCCGCGCTTATGACCTCATTTTACCTTAACTACCTCTTTAAAGGCCCGGCCTCCAGACAGAGTCGCATCCAAAGCAGTAGGGTTAGGGTTTCGGCCTGTGAGTGTTGCGGGACACAGTTCAGCCCTAAACAGTGATTCCGTTTTAGCAGTTTCAAGGGAAATCCACTAAGAACATTATTCTTTGTTTTGGCTATAGGAACTTTCTAATTTATTAATGGGCCTCTGGAGTGAATCTGCCTAGCTGAAGGGAAAACTTTCTGCAAGCAATCAGTATTTGTAACCCTCTAGACATATCTTTCTCTTTACAGAAGTAATTCGAAATTCCACTTTATATATCAGTCCCTTGTAGAGTTGTTTCATATGAATTTGTTTCCCACCTAGGGGTGAGACTTTTCTCTCAGGACCCAATGAAGTCACTTTGGGTGTCGTTGCACCAAAATGTGCAAAGCAAGACAGCTGACCCGATATTCACACAACCTTCCGGCTTTGAGTTGTTTCCATGACAAAGTTCTTCTTATGACTTATTGGACATGTTTTTAAACAGCTGGTCAGGTTGATGTAGTATGATAGGTAAGAGAACAAACAGGCCTCAAAATGACACAGACCTGAGTTCAAATCCCTGCTAGTTCCTAACCATGTAATCCAGGGAAGCTTCTTTAACCTCTCCTCCCCTCAATTTTCTCATCTGTTGTATAAGGAAAATAAGGGTATCCGTAATCATGGAGCTGTGATGAGGGTGAAATACCTTGACTTAATTAATTTCCTGCTCCAACAATTGGACAGCGAGACTCCTTCATCTTTCTCTAGTTTGACACCAGGGCAGTCAAAGATGAGAAGCCTTTACGAATCAGCAGCTTACTCTAGGAACTCCGTATATAGATGCTATATTTGGTGTGTGGCTCAGTAGCCTAAATCCACTAAGAAAAATTTGAGTTACAATTGGAAGAAAATTTTTTTAAAAAAGCCTATATTGTGGAATGAGTTCTTTGAAAGCGGTACAATCATATCTTGTAATAGAGGAGAGGAGAGAAAAACACAGTTTCTTGAGTACCACCGATAGGTATGTTGTGTGTAGGAAAAAGAAAAGAGTTAAAGAGGTGGATTGTTAGAAACTTCTCATCAGCAACATCCAAAATGAATTCAAAGCTTGGTTTGGTTCAGATAAGGATCCAGGAGCAGATATAGGGAAAATTGACCCAAAAATAATTCACTTAAAGAGGAAATCAGAGCTATGAGGTAAGTCTAGCTTTCCTGTTGTGTTAGGAAAATGTGTGCAAAACAAATCTGAAAAAGTGGAAGTAAATGTCTAATTTAATCATGAGAAGTTAATAATGAATACTTCTGAGTTCTAAGATTTGGGATGACGTTTAGCTTTCATCTTTTGCCTTCTATATTGTTTTAATTTTATAATGAGCTTTGCACAATTTTTCAATATACTTTTTAAAAACTGATCTCATTTCCTTCTCTTTCTGTATTTCCCATTCACAAAGTGGCTCCGAATGACACCATCTTCTAAATGCTTCCTCAAATAAGAACTTGAGACGGCATCCTCAACTTATTTGTGCACCCACCCTCTCTTGAATATGTCTTAAATCCATTCACTTCCTTTCCATCCCCCCATCATGCCTCAAGTCAGGACTTCCACCTCTCCCACCTTGACTTTGGCAATGGCTTCCTGCCTCCAGTCTCAGGCCCTGCCATTCCACTCTCCATACTATTGTCAGAAGTTTCTCTCTAAAACAAAAATCTGGGCATGGTATTTGCTTTTGTAAATCAGTAGCTTTAAATAGCCTTCAGAATGAAATCTAAACTATTTGGCATGTCCTAAAATGATCAACATGAGCTGCAGGATCCAAGGTCTAATGGTGACTTTGGACTTGGGGTCACAAGAAAGTTCAAATCCAAATTCTCCCTTTGCTCTCTGATGACTTAGACAAGTTATTTAACCTCTCTGAGACTATTTATTGGTAAACTAGAGCCAATGACACTTTGTGGAATCACTATGTTTGAGATAACTATATCTAAGTAGTGGGCATGGTTAGGTGTTCGATAAATGGTCGCTATTATTTTTACTACTACTTTTATTATTTCCAAGTAGCTCCCTCCTTGGGAATGGGCAGCATCCTATTTATCTTTATATCCCTATCACCTGTGCCTATCACACTGAAAAGACTCAAGAAATATTTCTTGAATCAATAGTAAGTCTAGATGATACTTTGGTCCCTTCTTAGCAGGCACTGTGCTTTTGTAAACTGGCTGTGGGCCTTCTAAACTTCACCATTCAATTCATCCCACCTCTGCCATCTGAACCCAGTCATAAAGTAAGTTTTACATCTTCATACAGTAAGGGATTATAGAAAGTCCTTCTAGCTTGCTCCCTCCGTTCCTCACTTATAGATGTCAATGCCACACCATCTGTCTTGATTTGAAAAATTCACAGAGTTCTGATTCTGGATCACACCAGATAAATCTAATAACGTTATATATATACTTGATGATATAATACCACATCCTCTTATTCTGTACACTTTAACACCCATTTTCTTGGATTCTTGAAATTAAATTGAAAAGGCCAGTTTCTAAAGTCAGTTGAGACTCATCAATCGACTTGTATTTTGACCTGTATATTTTAAATTAAGTTAAAAACCAACAACAACAAATGTCCAAGTGCTTCAAAGGGCAAACCAGTGACAACTGCAGGCAGTCATGAAAGTAAATGAAATGCATTGTTTTGAGTAAAGGGAAAAACCATTGTCTTTGTAAATTTTTACACAGTATTCCAAAGGCAGGGCTTTCTCATCCTCTTCTGAATGAACAAAGTCTTAAATTCCACAGACCAAAGAGAAACATTTTTAAAAAATTAAGAACTGACTTCACATACCTGCCTGTTTAGCTGTAACGTATGGTATTAATATCATGCCTTAGAATCTAGACAATAATGAGGGACCCAAGGAGGCCTTAGTGAAGGTTAGTAACCCTAAATTTGCAGCAGTTTGATTTTTTAAGGTGAAATAATGTTCTAAATAATAATTACTCATCTGAATAATAATAAAAGTCCCTCATGTAGGCATGTTTTTCCATAAATTCAATTTGCACCAATTAAATAATGAGCTAGTCATGGCAATGAGAGGTATCATATGTCTATGAATACAACTTCTAGAATTATTCTAATGAGATACTGTACAGCCTTTGATTCTGGTGGACATGGAGTGATGGAAAATCCACTTGGGTAATTTGAGATTCTTATATCAGCAGAGTGGAAAATTATATATAGCAATACATGAGAATCTAAATGCATGAAGTATGACTGTGAACAAAAATATTACATTTGCTATGACAATTTCTTTTATATGATAAAATACATTGTTGGCAACTTTTCACGAGAAAACGTGAAGGAATGATTCACTCTGAAAAATCTACTTAAATCAATAGTAAACTATATAACAATAGTACTTTTAATTTTGTATAGAGATTTTCTTTTTGATGATCCAGATTAGCTCACAAACATTCAGCCTGGATCTGTAGATCAGAAGAGAGGCAATGACTTAGTTGCTTAGGGTGAAGATAGTGACAAAAAAAGTGACACTCACTGTTCTGAAATGTACTCAAAGCAATAACCTGCTGCAATTAGCATCACCGAGAGCTACGTGACCAACTCATAGTGCTGACACCTCAACAGGGCATTCAACAAGTATCTTTATGCCTTTCAGTTTAGTGTAACAAGGGTGCCTAGTCATAAGTTGCCCACTCAGGTTCATAAAATCAATACAGGGAGGAATAAAGCCCAAAAACTATATAATAGCATATAATACCTTCTTGACCATTTAGGAGAATGGTCACAATTTTATAGAAATTATTCCTTATTAACAATGAACAATTGAATAGTTCTTGTTTTGACCAATTGAAAAGAACTATGCTAGACACCAAAAGAGATTGATTAATTTATATTTGGTTTGGAAATAATGAATTAGTGGACAACAGAGACAGATTCTGTAACAGAGCTGAGAGCTCACAAAGAATGCAGGGAGCAATGAAGTGTGAGACAGGGTGGCCAGAGCAGGTTCAAGGAGATGATCTATGAGGAAGCGCAGCTGAGAATGGTAAGTGAGAAGGGCAGTGGTCACACAGTGGTGGACATCCATCCAGAATGTAAGAGACTTGGTCTGACGGGTTATTCGAATGACCTGGAGGAAACAAAACTAAACTGGACTGAATTTTCATACATGAGTATTATATAGAGTATTAAGAGAAACATTTTGCAACTAAGTATTTAAACATAATATAAATGTTCTGTCTTCATCTTATCTCTTGTCTTCATAGAATTGTAGTGATATGTTGTCAGCAAGTAGTCCACAAAGACTATAATCTGCCATAATATAGTTTGTTTTGAAACTCAATAATGCCATAATTCAATGTTAACAAATCCTGGATTGCAAGGATTACTAATGTGTTCCTAAATCGTATTGGTTAGTTTTAAAGGAAAGATGGGAAGCTCCATGGGGACATCTGAAACACTTAGTATGGTATCTAGCACATAGCAGGTGACTAAAATAGTGAGTGAGTGAATGAGTAGATGAACGAATGAATGAATGACTGGATAAAGTCAATATAAATCTATGACCAGGGACAAAGCTAAGACCACATCGTAGGTTTCAACATTACAGTGGAAGGCCAGAATTAATCAAAGAGTATAAGGCTTTTAATGGGTTTTCCTAACCATTTTTGGTGCTGTTGTGAAGTCACTAGACTACAGGCTACTTAAGATGTAGAGGCTGTATCTTAGTCATCGCAGTACCTTTAGCACCCAACTAAGAAAATCCATTGATCTACCCAAATTCACATTTATAATCATGTTAAATGAGAGAATCTTATCTCATACATATTTCTTCATTGACATGGGACTATTTTAAACTGTATTTTTCTTTCTTGAATTATCTTGATTAACTACTGGGCAAAACTGGCCATACAAACTCAGTGTAGGTACAGATGCAAGTCCTCAACCCGTATGAATACATCTATTTCATTTTGAAGCATGTCAATATGGCCTGTAAAAGTGTAATTCCTTGTCCATCTCTAGTTTTCCTTCTTCTCACCTTAGCTTTTCACGTCATTCTCCGTGCCAGGCTACCTGAAGCATTCTTGGTCCAAGTCAACGTTAATTTAACGTTCACGAGAACTGGGGGTTAGTGTGGCTATGCTTATCTATCCAAACACGCACTCCCTAAAGTCTAACAATTCAATTTGAAGTAGTAATAGGGCCTATTAAAAATATAAACTTCTGGGTAATAGGTAAATTTGCCTCTTTTTCAGTTTGTCTGGCTTTAGGTAAGCACAGCCCTTCCGGATGATAGATCAGTCTGCATTTATCATTCTCAGCTGCTTTTACTACCACCGCCCTTTGCTGCTATAAATAGAATCCTATTGTCTTTCCTTTGCTTTTATTCACTTTATATCTCTCTCTTCTAGAAAATTTTACCCTAAAAAGGCTTCTGGTCATTTCTATTCCTTCTCCATTTACACCACAAACAGCAAAGCAGTTGTACTTTTCAAAAACAGAAGCCGGTAGGAGGAGTGTTAGGAAAGTCTACCTGCGAAAGGAGGGTGCAGGAAGCGGGTGTTATCCAGGAAAAACTTTCAACTGCTTTCTAAGAGTGCTCAAAAAAAGAGAGAGAGAGAGAGGACTGGAGAATTATGTTTTGGAATAACTTGACCCAACACCACATAACATAGGTGCTTTGGAAGAAAAGTGAACAGACCAGCCAGAGTGCAGGGCCAGTAAGGAAATCTACAGTGGACTAGATGCAGAGTGAAGTTCATCAAAGACGCGGTTTTCAAAGAGGCCGTATCATTTTAATTCCTCCAAATTTTACACTTCACAATGGGAGAGAGAACGTACCCTCAGTGTTGTTTGCAGGACAGGTGTGGGAGAAGAGGTGGGGCATGCGGAATGGTCCCTGGGACCTGCTTTCTGCGCCGTGTGACACGCCGTGCAGGGCACAACAATCAGAGGGCCCCGGGTGGAGATGTCACACCGCTTCTTGGAACGCTCCTTGGTGAGCAAACGTACAGACCGCCCATAGCTGTGACATCTGCCTGTTGGCTAAAAACAAAAGAGGGGAGGAGAAAGTCCCCACCACACTCCAAGGAGAGGCGGCCAGCTCTGCCTAAGCACAGGAAGAGAAAGCGAGGATTCGGAATGCACGACTCAGGCCAGCAGGCTGCGTCACTTACAACAGACTGGTTTTGAATTTAAGAATGTGTACCCCTTTGAGAATGCAGCAGGCAAGGGGTTTGTGTGGGAGGTGACCCTGGGAAGCACCAGTAGGGACGTAGGGAGGAGAAACAGAAAGGCAGGCCAGGGAGGGGTGTGTTTGGGGCAGGTCACAGCTGTGGGCCACTGCACTCCGCTGGACACAGAGCTCAAGAACGAAAACTGGGAACTTTAATCAGATCACGGAGGAATCCAGTGTGCCAAGTTTAATCCAGCTCCTACCCACGTGGTTGCTTGTTCACCCAGGAACTCGGGAAGGCAAAGCAGAAGGTGCCTTGGAGATGTCCCCTCGGAGATGTCCCAGGCAAAGGATGGTCACCCGCCAACTCTACCGTCACCCACCAGCGGCTGCTCCGGGCACACTCTCCCCACAGGCCGAACGCTCGCGGTGGCCAGAGCAACCCCAGGCAGGGTGTCGCAGGCCCACGGCGGGACGCGGCGGGGCAGGCGCGCGTGAGAAAACCGGAGCAACGTTCTAAAGGAAAACTCTGTACTCCAAATGTCTTGGAGCTTTTAGAAATTAATATTGTTATGTATGAGTTCAGAGCAGGTATTGGCAACCCAGACTCTCTGCACACGGCCCCCAAGCTAAGGACGATGCTTACATTTTTAAACAGCTGGAAAAAAAAATCAAAAGAAGACTATTTCATGACACGTGAAATTTATGTGATATTCAGATTTCATTGTCCGTAAATATTTATTGGAACACGGCCACACTCGTCCGCTCGCACGACGGCGATGACCGTGTTGTCGGTGGCAGAGTTGCGCAGTCGTGATGGGGACCAGCTGGCCTCCAAGGCCTCCAAGTTTTACTGATCGGTCCTTCACAGAGAGTTTGCCAACCCATAATTTAGAGCCAGCCTCACTCGCAGGGGAGCTTCGTGGTATCAGTGCTCCTCGGGGCTGCAGGGAAGGTGATACTCTCTTCCTTTCTCAAAGGACAACCCCAAACCCTGATCAGGCTCCATCAGTCAGTTTTCTGAGCTACTTGGATAAGAGCCTCTTATCCCCAAAACCCATCAGAGCAGAATCAACACTGACAGTCCTCCAGCGCTGCCAACATAAACCTGCAGCTTCTTGCTGGCAGAGCCTGTGCTGAGGGTGAGACGCTTAGGCACAGTGACCAAAATGCAAGAAGTTTTGAGGCTTAGAATCCCTGTTTTCTCCAATATGGAAACATAACACTTTGCAGACACCTGCTCTGTTTTGAATGTTTCCAGACATAAATTCACACTGGAAACTCGTGTTCGAACTCTTGCAAAGGAGCTAATTTTGAGAAAGGAGATCCAAAGATACCGCACCAAGAGATAACACTAGCGGAGAAAAGAGAGAAGTGTGTGGCAACAGGTGAGCAAGAGCTTAATTATTAGTATTTAATCATCAGGTGTCAAGCTGATAAATTATTGAAGTCATAAAGATTTATATAAGCCACTGGACACAGAGCTCAAGAACGAAAACTGGGAACTTTAATCAGATCCCGGAGGAATCCAGTGTGCCAAGTTTAATCCAGCTCCTACCCACGTGGTTGCTTGTTCAGTCACGGAAGGGAGGACTAGATACGTAGACCAGGGCTTGTCCAAGGGGCGCTACGGTGATCTATGGGTGTGCTTATAAATCGGCGTTTCATTCCTCGGGATGCCAAAATCCTTTGCCAAGGCCTTGTTTACAGGAGAACATCAGTACTCTCTGGGCACACACGTCAGTTCGAAGGGAACTTTAAATAGCACAAGCGAAAAGTGTTCTTGGTAGTAACACAGCCTGTGATAAACTTTGAAGTACAAATGAGAAGTGGAAGTGAATGTTAAACGTATGCCTTGTCCTAAAACTTCATGAAAAATGAAATGTACAAGAAAAGTTGGATCCCTGCCATGACACCCATTACAGTGTAGACGAAGGCTCTGACCTTTCATGTTAGACTTACTGTGTTTTTGACACATTTAGTCAATTAAAACGGGTGAAGTGTAATTTGTTTTTCTTAAGTTTAATACAGCATGTCAATAGAAGTTAACCAAAATTTATAGTTGGAACACTAAAGCTGCCACATGCACTTAAACAAATGAACACAATTTATCATGCTTGAAATAAAGAGAACATCACGGGCGTTGGACTCTATACTTCACGTAAGCGTGTTGCCAAATATAGGAAAGCAAGCTCCTTCTCACACTTCCAATGGAAAAGACATTTTAGTTCACATTAAATATTGGTGTGAAAAACCTGGCAGGTATCCAGTCCTAAGGAGTGTTAACGTTGGCACTTCCACTGTGTACTTTTACTATAAATTGTTGTAGCGTTTATTTGACATGGAATACCCAAAGGATTGATGAGCAAAGAAAGGAAGACTTTTTTTTATTGTGCCATATTACCTTTTTCAGACATCTATACTAAGCTTTTACATCTTCAAAGTCTAAACAAGTAGCCACCTGTATTCAATCGGTGCAAGATATTTTTCATGAAACTATAGCTTACCTTTTTATAAACCTATAAAAGCACACATTTTCCATTTTATTAGTCAGCAAAGCAGTGGTGGATTTAATAATAAAACTTATAAAATGCAGTTTCTTTCTAGACAGTTTAACTATTTTGCTTGTTTAAAATGCCACAAGGACATCCAAATTTATACCAGTTTCTGTCTCTATCACACAAAAATAATTCGCTACAATTTTGTATATCTTTACATAAAAAAAAAAAAATCACCCAGAACTCCTCAGACAATTTATACAGCAGCCTACAGACCCCTAAAGATTAAGAGAAACATGATACCACGAGGGGAGAAATTATCTGCTAAATCAAATACATGTATTTGGATTTGGCATCCATAATATATATGTCAATTATATACAGCTACAGTACTCATGCACTTTAAATTTCTAAGAGCAACTTAAAATGTTTGTGTTCCTTTTTTTTATTAAAATATTTCTAGTTGTGACCACAAAATTAACATATACTGTCTATGTAAAAATATGACTGGGATATTTGAATAGATTTTAAAGTTGGGACTGGCATAAGTGAATCAGGCTGTAATATTTTGAAATTAATACGATGACATAAAAGGAACAATCTTGTAAGATTTCAGATTTTAAATAGGAGAAATAGATAATACATACATTAATAAATCTATTTGAAAATTACCTGGTCTGATCTTACTGTCCTCTCTAAGCATCTTACCCAAGACTTTTATACTTGGGAAGACTGGTTTTAATGTTTAACAGAATCAATTATGTTAACATATCAATGGTTTCAATGTTTAACCTAATCAAAGAGGATGTCTTTATACTGAGAAGACCATTAGACTAAATTATGACAAAATTATTTCTCTTAGTCTTTACATCAATTCACCCATTTCAAACTTACATACTGGAATCGTGCTGAAATGGGTAACTTACCCTGCACAGACCCGTATAGATCTGGAAGAGTTTGCAATCAACTTTTTTCTAACTAGACTACCCAAAATGTAAGATTAAAAGTAACCCAAGTATTTTTAAACATTGCAAAAACAGAATATGTTTATTTTTGAAGTAATGAGATGCCTAATACACCCTTGCCTGGCGGTACAACTTACTGTTCAGTCATCTACTAGGTTTAAACAATAACAAAACATCCAGTTAATCAGGCTATTTAAACTTTGAAATGGCTGCTGAAAATAAAGAGAAATTCGATCATTATTTTACATCACAAAAAATTGTATATAGAATATTTATGTTTCAAACAGTTGATGTGGCCTTTTACAAATTTATAGTGTAATATGTATCAGTGAAATATTAAAAATGTCATGGATTTTTAATGCTATTTTAAATAGCTTAAAAATACGAAATATATATTCATACAATCTCAGTGATTGTAAAATAGACAAAGTAGCAATGAGATTATTGCTAGACATGTGGTATTAGTAGGAAATAAAAGAGTGGTAGTACCTATTGTTGATGGCGATGTGGAAAGTATATACTCATGCATTGCTGGAAGAATTAGGAATTGTTACAGCTTTTGGGGAAAACAATCTGGCAATATCTAGTAAAATTTAAAATATATATATATGCTTCAAATCAGCATCCCCATTACTGGATGCTGATCCCACAGAAATAAAGCACTAGTATATAAGAATGGTTAATGTAGTATCTTAGGGCAGGGGCAAAAATTGGGGGAGGGGAAGTTAATGTCTATTAATGGATCAAAATTTGAATAAGTTGTGATAAAACCATACTATTATATAACTCACAGAAATTACAAAGAATAATTCTAACCTATAATCAATTATTTTAAAAATTTCCAAATTATGCTGTTAAGTTAAAGTAAGAGGAAGAGAAATATATATAATATGATCCTATTTCTCTAAACCAAACAATACCAAAATATTTGAGTATTTATACAATTAAAAATATGTATGAATATACATATGCATCTATATGTGTGTATAAATATATATATATTAATATAATTATATGACCATGAATTAAAGCCAAGATACATACCAAATCTAGGGTTATTCAGTTGGCAGGAGAAGAAAAGACCATGAGAATTTTTAAAATTGCATTTTCTAAAAGTTTTCACAGTAAAAACAGCATAATTATATGATCACCTTTAGATAAAATCTTTGGAGAAAGGAGTTTATGTTCCTTAAATATTGCATGAAATATAGTCATCAAAATGTTAATGACATTTTTTCTCAATGTGCAGAAATCTCAAATGATGTTTCCTTCCTGTTTTACTGGATAATTTTTTAAACAAGGATCATTATTATATATAAAATATACAATGAATAGGCTATTGAGGGGGGGGGCCTAAAACCTATAGAAAGAATATACCAACTTAAATTTCTCTCAATTATAAATTCTTACGGTGGTAGAAATTTCAAAGCATTTAAATCCAAAGATACATCCTATTTTTAAAGGAAAAAATGGGAAGAATCATAAGAAAAGGGATGAAGGGATGTGGCACACTCACCAACAGTTGGCCTCACCATTCATTCCTTCCTTCTTCCACTGTAAGGTTGTCTCTGAGTTGTATCTGGACAAATGGGCACTGAGCATAAGCACTATGTGCTCCAGACTCCATTACAGGTAAGAATTCAGGATGCAGGATGCAGAGTGTGCCTGAGTTCTGCGGTGCTGGCTACAGGTGGCAGTGATGTATGTGAGCTTCAGGCCTGGAGCATGACAGTGGCATGAGCCACCTGCAAGCACACAGACCAGGGTGTGACCCCCAGGGACTATGACAGGGCAACAAACGATAGCAGAGCTTGCACATCAAATCCTGGTCTGCTTATGCTAGCATGATTACAAGAGAGACAAACATACTTTTACCTTTCTAAAGTCACTGTTATTTTATTCTTCATTTCACTAACAGATGACATAACTCACCAACACAGAGTCTGGCATCTAGAAATTGGGCTACCTTAACAAAACTTAAAAAATGACATATTAGTTTGTAGGCAGGTGACGATCAGCAAGGAAACAGACACTGCAGGCTGGGAAGCTGGTGCCACCGTTTTCGAGTAGGAGACTCGGAGACAGGGCTGAGACGGAGGCAGGTGTTTGAAGATCAGGTGCAGGTGATAAAGTAAACAGCCCTTAAACAGAAGGGGCTGATAACCACAGGCAAGAACCAGCTGCCTCCAGCTTATCAGCTCTCTCTTCCACCTTTCATGAAAGTTGGCTAGTTACAACATCATTCACGTTGTAGTTTTAAAATTTCTCCACCCTTGAGATCACCATGACAGTTCTGAAACAACCATATAAAGTATGAAAAAGGGAGGGAACCCACTTCTAGGAATTACTACCCAAATTTTTAGTAAAAGCCAACTCCTTGGCCTTGATGATTCCTGCTCTCAGTTAGTAAGACTTGAAAAGATCTAGACCCCTTCCTCCCGAGCAGCTGCTGTTTTCCAGCCTGCCCGCTCTCCTCCCTGGGTGCACTTTTGCTTTCAATAAAGCTTTCACTCGCTTGGCTTACGTGGTGTGTCCTGAAATTCTTTTCTGTGATGAACACCAAAACACTTGGAAAAACCTCCACTGAGAGGCCGGTAACTTACAATGGTGCATTACTTGATTAACTGTAGGCCATGATACCTTACAAATCGCATGTGGAGAGAGCCTATGAGTGAGTCTAATTGGGGAAAAAGTCAGAATATCAGCGAAAGTTGGCTTTTCCTTGCCAAGTTTAGCAGTCTTGCAAGACGGATTAGTTCAAAAGAATTAGAAGATAATTCTTTAGAGGCAGATTCAGCAGAAGATAAGACTGGCCTAGTCCTCTCAAAGACATCACTGAGACAAGGGGGCCAGTCACAGAGCAAAGATCAGATAAAGCTACGGCCTTTTGCCTTCTCACCCACGCCTGTGTCAGGTGACCTAAAGGTAGCCATAAACAAAAAATCAGCTAACTTATTTGAGGAAAAATAAAATAAGTACAAATATATAAAATCACAATGACAAAGGGGAAATAACCACTTCAAGAGATAGGACTTTGAAAATCTACATTGCCTAATTCTATGAAAATAAATTGGAAAACCTAGTGAAATGAGACAATTCCCTAGGAAAAATTTGTCAAGTTTGGCCCTGTCTGTCCAGATAAGTATTCTATTGCTGCTATTAAAATTTACTATAAACCTGGTATCTTTAAAAACAATACAAATTCTTTATTTTCTAGTAGGTTAGAAATCCGGCATCGGTCTCCCTAAATTAAAACCAAGGTGTCTGTAGGCTGCTTTCCTTTCTGGAGGCTCCGGAAAAGAATGGTCCCTGCTCACTTGTGTTGTTGGCAGAATTTCTCTCCTTGGGACTGTCCCTGGTTTCTTCCCAACTGTCTGCAGAGGGCCACGCCAATGTCTAGAAACCATTCCTATGCCGTGGCTCAAGGCCCCTTTCTCCATCTGCAAAACCAGCAACAGCGGTTGCAGATCAAATCCTTCTCACATCGCATCTCTCTGACCCAGAAGGAAAACACGATCCACTTCTAAGCACTTATGTGATTAGATGGTCCGGGGTAATCTCCCCATCTCAATGTCTTACCCTTAGTCACATCTGCAAAATCCCTTTTATGTAACCTGACACATTCACAAGTCCTGAGGACTAGGGCATGGACATCTTTGGGGCCATTATTCTCCTACCACAGACCCCAGTACAGATTTCTTAAAACAAAAAAACTTACATCAATTTTCATAGAGAAATGGAGAACTCACCCTCAAAATTTACCACGGGCAGATGGTGTCATGCGGATATTGAGGCAAACCTTCAAAGACCAGATAATCCAATGCTACTTAAATTTTTCCAAGCATAGAAAAAGAAAACATTTCCAGAAATCTTTTACAAATAAAATATAACATTGACACATAAACCTAATAAAATGGCACAGAAAAGAGAAACACAGACCAACCTCACTTCAGAATATTGAGGCAAAAAATTGTAAATCAAGGATTAGGAAACAGAATCCAACAGCACACTAAAAAATGAAATATTGTGACCGAATAGGGTTTATTACATGAACGCAAGAGTGGTTTGATGTTAGAAAATCCATGAGTATGAGCATCATCTCAAAAGATCTGAAGAAAGAATTATTTGACTGTTACTATAAATATTGAAAAAACATATTTCAACAAAATTCAAAATCCATTTTTGATAAAATACTTTGTAAAATGGAAAATCAGAGAATTTTTCTTTAAGTTGATAAAATATTAATATATGTACTGCAGCTCTAAAGCTAGCATAATACTTACTAGGTAAACACTAGAGGTATTTCCATTAAAATTCCAGAACAAAGCAAGGATGTCTGCTATTCTCCCTTTCCTATTGAGCACAAAATTGAACTTATAGCTAATGCAATGAAACAAGAGAAAATACTTAGAGAGAAAATAATTGAAAAAGTAAAACAATTTCTATTTGCAGATGGTATGAGACTTGGAATATACAAATCAATGATATATATATATTAATAATAAACTGTCAGAAGATATAATGGCAAAAAAAGTTTAAAATCTCAACAAAAAATAAAAATAAGTAAATATAAACTTAACAGTAATGTACAAAACCTATATGAGGACCACTTCAAACACTCAAATATAAAAGCGGAGTTGAACAAGTTGAACAAGTTAGAAAGCCCTTGTTCTTCAACAAAAAAGATATCAGATATCTTCCTACTTAATATATATGTAATGTGATTCTCCAAAAGTATGTACAAATGAGATTGTTTTTCTGGAGCTAGACAAGTCAGCTCTAAAATCCATAAAGAAAAATATTCGAAATTAACTGATAAGGCCCTTATGACAGCCAAGAGGGAAGTGACAAGGTAATCTATCAAAACATGGCATATGAACAAACAACCAGACTAATAAAACAGAATAGAACGTTTAAAGATAAATCCAACTACATATGAAAATTTAGAATGTAATTGAGATAGCATCTCACGTCTATGAGAGTAAGATGGACATTTTAATAAATAGTACTGTAACAACTGGATAGTTATTTGGAAAAAGATAAAATTGGAGGCCATACCTCACACTATACACCAAAATAAACCCTAACTGACTCAGAAATCCAAAACATGAAAATATCCATTATGTACACATATTAAAATATGTCCATATCCCATAGTAGGCATAATTATTGTCAACCAAAAATTAAAGGGAAAATTTTTTAAAATGTGAAAATACAAAAAATAGAAAAAAGAAAATCTTACAAATTGTAGAATAAAATATCAGTGAACAAATTCTCTTTATATTTATTCCCTTTATAAATCAGGAATAAGAATCCCTCTATGACCTGGGTATGAGGAAAGCCTTTCTAGACAAAACTCAAAATCTAGAGATGGGGGAAAGAAATTGGAAAAAAAAAAAGATTTTACATGTAAAAACAAATTACAAGGTAAAAGATAAATGCCAATCTAGGAGAAAACACTTGCAACATATATCCAAGATAAAGAGCTAATCTCCCAAATATGCAAAGAATTCTCAGGGCAAGGAGGAGCATTTGCTCATTCTGCAAACGTTTACTGAGAACCTACTTAGTGGGAAGACCCACGCCTGAACTCACGACAAGAGCTAATGCCAAGCAAGGGCATTTCTGTTCAAAGTAAGAAAATCCCCTCGAAGGCTTCCCCAGCTCAGCAGTATCCCCTTTGGCAGCTGAGGGCGACTGCAACACTAATTTCCTGCACATGTTTTCCATTTTGCTATTTGCCTTCTTGAAAATCCCAGAATGCAAAATAACCCACGAAAAGGACTATAAAAATTCTTCGATATGCTCTGATAAGAAAAATATTCCTATTTATCTTAGCGTTTATTTGAAATACTTTAAAATGTAGTTACTTAAGATATTTTTATTAGACTATAAGGTCCTCATTTGAAAAGTAAATTTCAGTACTATCTTTTGTTTGCAACCATTAAAGTGTCAATTATGTGTTTATTTAGCCCTGATTGCAATTTGAAGTGTCTGATATGACAGTCATTGCCTTGTTCTCATTCAGTACGTGACTCTACATTTTACTTCACTCACAGCTCTAAGAATTCGGAGCTTACTGTCTTCCATTATTTCGTAAACATACAGAGTTTAAGTTTGTTTAATATGTTGTTTGATAATTTTGTTTAAACAAGACTATTTATTTGCATTGGAGCAAAGTTGTTGTGGGGTTTTTTCCCCCAATATGTTATTCTTATTATCATAAAAGAGGTCCGAGAGAACAAGGGCAGTAGATGTTTCCCATCTGACAAGAGAACTATATCCACTTTTGTGTTATTTACGCAATAACGCTCAAGGCCAGGGCATTTCCTGGGGATTAATGGCAGACTAGGAGATTGGCTAAAGGCCATTAACCTCAGCCAGTCATTAATTTTCTTAGAAAACCTGGTTGAAGTCATTATTTCTATTATAAGATCAATAGCATACGTCTCTCACCACCACTACCAAAAAAAAAAAAAAAAATTAAAATTAGCTTTTTTCTAGAATTTGTGCTAAGTACATTCAATCTGTGGATTATATTTTAAGAAAAATGTCACTGAAATCATGAACAATTTAGGAACACAACCTGCCTCATCACTTGGACACCAATGTCATGAATCTTTGTGATTGTTTCCTCTCTCCCTTACTTAGGAGTCAAGCTAAAAGTAAAGTCTCTCTCTCTCCCTCTCTCTCTCTCTCTCACCTTCCCTCCGTCCCCCGCCCCCTTTCGTAAGGGCTGCAGTGTACAAATTTCCACCGAAGGTGTAAATCTGCAAAAGCAGCATGTGGTGGGTCACACCATACACAAGTGGCTGGAGAGCAGGTAGAGCTATGAGTCTAGTGTTTTCATTAGTGGCATTTTCTCAGAAATAAAGGTCGGAAAGAACTGCTCCTTCTGAGCAACTTAACCGAAATGGATCTAAGAAAACTAGAAGTCGCACGACTAAATAGGGAGACATTCGTCTAACACTGCTTTGACACACCAAACTTTGAGCCTGGCAAGAGGAGAACCCTGACCCAAACAGCATCCCCAGAAACAAAGAACTCCGAAAAGGCAGCCACATTTGGATCCCTGAAAGAAGGGAGAGAACATACAAAATAAATGTCAAAGAACCTCAGGAAGCATATTGCAGTTTATTACAGTGTGTGGTTAGGACCACGCTACATCACACAGAGGGGAGTGGCCTTGAAAGATTCTGCAGTTCAGACATATTCATCAGTATCATTTTCCTCATCTTTAAAATGGGGAGAATATGGACTACGTTGTAATCTGCTATTCCAAGAGCAAGACGCTACGAGCTGTGGTGAGAATGACTGATAACCTAGGATGCACCAGAGAGCTAGCACATGAGGAGGGTGTAAAATTGGATTCCTCACCTATGTTCTTTGCATTGAATCTAAATTCCCTCCCAGTCACTTCTTAGCCTTGAAATAAGGATCAGTGATATTGACATATTGTCACCCATTGAAGTGCTTACTTTCCTGTAGACACATCCCTTGGGGACACTGGCATAGCCTCCTGCCTTGGGAACATCTCATCTTCCCTTCCCTCATCTCTACTCCTCCCGCCTTCACTAACCCTGTGCATTCCATGCACATATGGAGAGAAACAGCGCGTCACGAAAGCAAACGAAGGAAGGCTTTGGGAAGGAGGGCAACAGTACCTGGGAGGTGCTGAGGAACACCTGGGTTACTGGACACCCGCCCTTCCCACAAACGAGGCAAAGCAAAGTAAATGACCATGCCGATGAGAAATACGAAAATAAAGCGGTGCAAAGGCAATCTACGCAACCTAAACGTTTGTACCCCCGTAATATTTTCTAAAATTAAACAAAGAGAAATATTTTGAGTTAATATGCTCTCATTTACTGATTTAATCTTTGTTGGGAATGTAGATTGTTTTTCATTTTTGCTTTTGCAAGTGACTCCATAATACGCATTTTCAAGCAGTCTTAACTACAAAAGAATGAAAATTGAACAAGTAAAAAAATAAAATAAAAGTACAAATAAATAAAAAATAAAATAATTCCTATCCCCAGAAGCTTACACTGTATTTAAGGGAAATAAAACAAGAATTCGAATTATTGTAGCATGAGTTAGTAGGTGATAAGAGCCATACCAGTGATACGCACTACATATGAGTGAGTCATGCATTTTAGTCTTTACTGCTCATTGGGAGAATCAAGGAAAACTTTATGAAGGAGATGACCTAGTGGGCAGAGCTTGGAAGGGAACACTTGCAAGCAGATAGAATGGCTTGAGGTGCTAAGGACAAAGATGGGGGATGCTAAGAAGCATTTTAACACTCTGGTTTGTCTAGAGTGTACTATGTACAAGAAATACTGTGAGATATAATTAGAATGTTGGTTGAAGCCAAATCAGAGGTCTCTAAAGACCAGCCAAGAAATACTGGAAAAAGGGTAAAAGATTTTGAACAAGACCATGATGTGAAGAGCCGTGCTTTAATAACATCTATCCATTTGGAGATGTTTCAAATGAATTGGAGAAAAGGACGTTGGATATAAACCAATTATGAGGCAATTTAAATAGCCCAAAGGCAAAATATTTAGACTTTTAACCAGCACGATAGCAATGGGAATTAAAAGGAGAAGATGGATAAAAGACCTGTTGCTCTAGGTAAGTTATTGTCAAGGTCCTAATTCATGTTGGTTAGTAGTATCTTATTTTAGTTTAGTTTATTATGATAAGGACACTTAACATGAGACATATCCACTTGCAAATTTTTTAATGTACAATACATTATTACTGACCATGGGTACACTGTGGGACTACAGATCTCCAGGTTCATTTTGCTAGACTGAAACTTTATGCCATTGATTAGTAACTCCCCATTTTCTCCTCCCCCACCCCTGGCAACCGCCATTTGACTCTTTGATTCTATGAATTTGACCATTTTAGATGCCTCAAATAAATGGAATCATGCAGTGTTTGTCTCTCTGTGACTAGCAAAAGCTTTAAAGTTTGATTTAGTTTGGTTTCATATTTTGTTTTTGTTGCCTCTGTTTTTGGTGTCCTGTCCATGAAATCATTGCCAAGACCAACGTCACGAAGCTTTTTCCCCTAAATTTTCTTCTAGTAGTTTTACAGTTTCAGGTCTTACCTTTTAGTCATTTATCCATTTTGAGTTGATTTTGCTGCAGTGTAAGACAAGCATCAAATTTCATTCTTTTGGCCAGGCATGGTGGCTCACACCTGTAATCCTAGCACTCTGGGAGGCCAAGGCAGGAGGATCTCTTGAGGTCAGGAGTTCGAGACCAGCCTCAGCAACAGTGAGACCCTGTCTCTACTAACAGTGTAGAAAGAAATTAGCCCTGGGCAACTAAAAATAGAAAAAATTAGCTGGGTATGGTGGCACACACCCGTAGTCACAGCTGCTCAGGAGATTGAGGCAGGAGGATCGCTTGAGCCCAGGAGTTTGAGGTTGCAGTGAGCTACGATGATGCCACTGTACTCTAACCAGGATGACAGAGTGAGGCTCTGTCTCCAAAAAAAAAGAAAAGAAAGAAAGAAAATGCATTTTGCCTTTCTGAGTCAAGTTGGCTATCAGATAGATTTTCAGCATCAAATTACAATTATTGTTGTATTCTTTGGAAAGAAACTGAAGTCAAGATTCAATGAATCAAGTTTTAAAATGTGAGGCACTGCAGTTTTTCTGGAGTGCAAAATATCAAGTTAAAATTTAAGTATTAAGTCAAATTGATATCTATTTTCTTTCCAATTTAAAACATACTATTTCTGATTCTGTTATGTGACCACATGACCTATGAAATATGTGTAAGTTTGTCATTTAAGTGTAAGGAAAAATAGGACTACTCATCAACTGTATTATCTCTAGCACCAAAACCTTCCTGGCAGACTGAGATAAACACCTACTGAGCTGCCTTAATTTTTTAAGTAAAGTGTACCAAATGACATGACCTAATAGTGTCACATGTCAAAATATAGGCAGACCAAAGGACTTTGATGCTCATCAGTTTGCTAAAGCAGCAGTCCCCAACCTTTCTGGCACACCAGGGACCAGTTTCATGGAAGACAATTTTTCCATGGACTGGGGGTGGGGAATGGCTTCAGGATGATTGAAGCTCATTACATTTATTGTGCAGTGAAACCTCTCTGCTAATGATAATCTGTATTGGCAGCCACTGCCCAGCACTAGCATCACCACCTCAGTTCCACCTCAGGTCATTAGGCATTAGATTCTCACAAGGAGTGTGCAACCTAGATCCCTGGCATGCGCAGTTTACAGTAGGGTTTGGGCTCCTGTGAGAATCTAATGCTGCTGCTGATCTGACAGGAGGCGGAGCTTATGCCGTGATGCATGTGATGGGGAGCGGCTGCGCATATACACAGATGGAGCTTCGCTGGCTCGCAAAAAGTCTTAAAAGCAGCCAGAGAAGAAAGGCATTCCATGCAACAGAACAAAGGTAAGGATAGCATCAGGTTTTTCATCAGAATCAATGCGTCCCCAAAAGACAGTGGAGAAATATTTCCAAAGTACTAAAAGAAAAAGAAAATCAGTCTTTTATCCAGCAAATATATTTTTCGAAAATAAACTACTTTTTTAAGCATACAAAAGCTGAAACAATTCATCATTAACAGAGCTGAAATACAAGCAATGACACAGAAAGTCAGAAGAAAAATGATACCAGATGGAAATCATAATCTATACAAAGAAATGAAGCGCATCAAAAATGGTAACTACATGTTTTTAAAATGCTTTTATTCTTATTAGCTACGTCTTTTTAAAAGATATTTGACTACATAAAGCAAAAATAATAACAATGCATAGTGGGATTTATAATATGTATAAATAAAATATATGACAACGATAGCACAAAGGCTTAGAGGGGGAAATGGAAGTATCTTGTGGTAAGGTTTTTATACAATCTATGAAGCAGTATAATATCACTAAAAGGTAGATTGTGATAAGTTAAAGATGTTTACTATAAACACCAAAGCAACCACTAAAATAACACAACAAAGTATTATAATTAATGAGCCAATAATGGAAATAAAATGGAACCACAAAGTATTCAATTAATCAAAAAAAGTTAGAAAAGGAAAAAGATGACCAGGGGAACAAACAACATATGGAACAGATAGAAAAAAAATAGCAAGATTATAGATTTAAGCCCACCATATCAATGATCATATTATCTAAACACCCCAGTTAAAGGCAGAGATTATTAGATTTTATTTAAAAAATAAAGCACAAGACCCAACTCTATATGCTCCCTATAGAAAAAAACACTTTAAATATAAACACAAATGGACTAAAAGTAAAAGCATGGGAAAATATATACTATGCTAACATGAATGACAAGAAGGATGAAATGGCTATAGTCAAACAAGACAAAATAGATTTCAGAGCATAGAATATTACCAGGAATATAGAAGATATTTTATAATGATAATGAGGACATAATAACAGAGCATCAAAACACATGAAACAAAAATTGATAGAAATACAATAAAGAAGAGACAAATTCAGAATAATAGTCAGAGATTTCAGCAATTTTTTCTCAGTAATTGATAGAGCCAGTAAACAGAAAATAAGTAAGGATATAGAAGAGTTGAACAATACCATCAATCAACTTGACCTAATGAATATTTATAGAACAATCCACCCCTCAATACGAAACTAGAATATATATTCCTTCCACACACATGTAACATTTTCCAAAATATACTATTTTCTGGGTCACAAAACATGTCTCCTTAAATTTAAAAGAATTCAAACCATGTTAAATATGTACTCTGAGAACAATGAAGTTAGATTAGAAATCAATAACTGAAAAATATCTGGAAAATCCCCAAATATATTAAGACCAAAATACTTTTAGTTAATCTGTGGATGAAAGAAAAAAATGAAACAGGAAGTTTGTAATTATGTTGGACTAAATGAAATAGGAAACACAACATTTTAAATTTTGTGGGATGCAGCTAAAGCAATATTTGGAGGTAAATCCATAGCACCAAACACCACTATTAGAACAGAGGAAAGGTCTCAAATCAATGACTTCAACTTCTCCCTTAAGAAACTAGAAACAAAAGAACAAAGTAAAACCAAGGTCGAAGAAGAGAATTTATAAAAATCAGAGGATATGGCAATAAAAATATATATACAATCAGTAGAAAAATTTTAAAAATCAAAACCTGCTTCTTTAAGAAGATAATAAAACTGATAAACTTCTAGCTAGATTAATCAGGGAAAAGAGGGGAGAAGACACAAATTACCCATTATCAAGAATGATGGAGGTGACATCTCTATATATTCTACATATATTAAAAGAAAATAAAAAAAATATTGTGATGAACATTATGCCAATAAATTTAACAACTTACCTGAAATGGGAAAATTTCTTAAAAGACATAAACTATCAAATTCATCCCAAAACAAGTAGATAACTTAAATAGCCTATTAAATAAATTGAATTTGTAATCCAAAACTTTCCAAAAATAACAACAACAAAAAATACTCCAGGGCCAGATGCCCTCACTAGAAAATTCTACCAAATATTTAAAAATCAATGAAGCCAATTCTATACAAATTCTTCCAGAAAATTTAAAAGGAGGAAATATTTTCCAGCTAGTTCCATAAGGCCAGAAGTTTTCAGCTATGAAAACTAGACAGACATTATAAGAAAAGAAACTATCCCACACGTCCATTGATGCAAAAATTCTAAACAAATTTTAGGAAATCAAATACAACAATATGTTTTAAAAAATAATACAACATAGCTAAATCAGGGTTCATTCAAGAAAAGTAAGTTTTGTTTAATATTCAAAAAATAAATCAATGTAATTCACCATATTAACAGCCTAAAAAAGAAAAATCACATGATCATCTCAACAAATGCAGAACCAGCATTTGACAAAATTCAATAAATATTTCTGCTAAAAATTCTTAGCAAAACAGGAATAGAAAAAAATGTCCTCAACTTGATAGAGGGAATCTACACAAAAACTTACAGCTAATATCACAGTTGGTGGCGAAAGACTGAATGCTTTTTCCCTAAAAGTGGGAAAAAGGCAATAATGCCTTCTCTTACCATGTTTATTCAACATCAGACTGGAAAGTTCTGGCCAGCTCAGTAAGGCAAAAAAAAAAAAAAAAAAAAAAAAAAAAAAAAAAGATAAAGGTCACCCAAACTAGAAAGAAAGAAGCTACCTTTGTTTAATGACAGAATTATCATCTATATCTGTATGGAAAATCCTTCATAAATTACAAAAAAAAAAAGGAAAAAACAAAAACTACTGGAGCTAATAAGTGAGTCTAGCAAGACTTCAGGATACAAACTCAATATCAATTTTATGTGTAAATGCTAGCAATGGATAATTATAAATTGAAAATTTTAAAACAATACAATTAATAATACGCAAAAAAGAGAATTTTAATCCATATCTCATACAAAACACAAAAATTGACTCAAAATGGATTATAGCCTTAAATGTAAGATCTAAAACTATTAAACTTCTAGGAAAAAAAATCTTTGTAATCTTAAGTTAGGGAAAGATTTCTTAGATATGACTCCAAAAACACAGTCCATAAAAGAAGAAATTGATAAATCAGACTTCATCAAAATGAAGAACTTATACTCTTCAAAAGAGACTAAGAGAAAGAAAAGACAAGCTACAGACTGGGAGGAAATTTGTACAAATCACATATATAACAAAGAACTTATATCCAGAATATAAAAGAACTCTCAAATATTCAATGATGAGAAACCAAACAATCCAATGGAAGAAACAATGGGAGGGGGACAAAAGATTGGAACAGAAGCTTCACCAAAGCAGACGTAAAGATGGGAAATAAGCGCATGAAAAGATGTTCAAGATCTTTAGTCACCAGGGCAATGCAAATTAGTTACAAAGATATGGAACCAACCTAAGTGCCCATCAACAGACGGATGGTTGAAGAAAATGTGGTTTACAAACACAATGGAACAGTAATATTCAGACATAAAAAAGAATGTACTCTTGTCATTCAACGTATATGGAACTGGGTCATTAAATGAAATAAGCTAAGCACAGAAAGGCAAATATCGCTCGTTCTCACTCATATGTGGAAGCTTAAGAAGTTGACCTCACAGAGACAGAGAGAAGAATGACAGATACCAGAGTCTAGGAAAGGTGTAGGGGGCAGGGGGCTAAAGACACGTTGGTTTACGGGTACAAACATACAGTTAGAAAGAGTAAGTTCTAATGTTTGGCAGTGGAATAGAGTGACTATAGTTGACAACAAAGTATTGTCTATTTCAAAATAGCCAGAAGAGAGGAGTCGAAATGTTCCCAACACATAGAAACGATAAAGACGCGAGGTGGTGGACACCCCAAGTACCCTGACTTGATCATTCCCCATTCTATGCATGTAACAAAATATCACATGTACCCCATAAATATGTACAAATATTATGTATCAATTAAAAAACAAGAATAAATAAAATAATCTTGAACTGAAGCAGTCCTAACACAAAAACCACAGCTATGTGGGAAAAAAAGTGACATATCTGACTATATAAGACAATTTTAATATGTAAAAAAATGCTATAAATAAAGTCAAAAGACAAATGGGATAAAATATTTTCAAGTCCTATCACAAGCAAACGGATAATTTCCTAATATATTGAAGCTCTCCACCAAGAGTTGAGAGAAGCAGGACAGGATGATGTGGAAGTTTAGGAACTCAGAATTTTCCATATAAGAAAGGATTAAAGGAATTAAAGAGATGTTTGCCCTGAAAAAGAAAATAAAGCTCATGTATTAAATTTCTTTACCGTTCTCAAGGGCCATCACAGAGCAAAAAAAAAAAAAAAATAGCATTTCTTTCTTCAAAGGACCTGCAGCAATAGGTAGATGCTGTAGAGAAAGGTCTAAACTAGCTCAATTAACAACAATAGGCAGGGTGTGGTCGCTCACGCCTGTAATCCTAGCACTCTGGGAGGCCGAAGCGGGAGGATTGCTCAAGGTCAGGAGTTCGAAACCAGCCTGAGCAAGAGCAAGACCCCCGTCTCTACTAAATACAAAGAATTTAATTGGCCAACTAAAAATATATAGAAAAATTTAGCCAGGCATGGTGGTACCTGCCTGTAGTCCCAGCTACTTGGGAGGCTGAGGCAGGAGGATCTCTTGAGTCCAAGAGTTTGAGGTTGCTGTGAGCTAGGCTGATGCCACGGCACTCTAGCCTGGGCAACAGAGTGAGACTCTGTCAAAAACAACAACAACAACAACAACAAAGAAATCCTTTACTCATCAGAGCCCAGAGACGGCGTGTGCTGTCACTGAATGTGGAGAGCTCCAGAGCTCACAGACAGTGACTTCCTAACTTGGCCACTGAAGGGTGTGTATAATAAGTGCTGCCTTGACAAGCATGTCTCCAGCAGCCCACAGGTGACTCCAAAGGGGAATTTTTGGGTTTTGTTTTTCCTGATGCAACCCAAGGATACAGCAGACTACATACCTTTTAGAAAAACCATTTCATTCATGCATTCTCCAACCACTCCCTTCCCTCACTCCCAGGGATCAGGGATTGTATGACACTCAATCCCCATGAATAGAGCCTCCTGTCAAAGCTAGCATTTACCAGGGAGCAAGATCTCTATGAGTTTACATTTCAGATGGAAAGGTGCAGTTAGAGAACTCAACAACAGAAACACAAACGAATATTCAGGGCCACATTTGAATAGATGTGGTGCAGTTCCTTTTGGTTGAATTTCTGAATTTATTACTGGGTAATAAAAGGAAAATTTTCCTTCAGAAAACAAATGCAGAGTTCAAACACTCAGCAGAAACGCTGTGAGGTGACTTCAGATCATGCCTAAGACTGTGCCCAGCCATGGCATTCTATTCCCTGATGACACTCTTCTATAAATTTGCAATAAAACCACCCCATTTTGATTGTGCTTTGCATACACTATCCCACATGAATTTCACAATAACCTGGTGAGAAAGGCCAAGCAAAGGTTATCATCCCCGTTTTGCAGAGGAGAAAACTCAGGAAGAATCAACAGCATCTGACCACCCCCAACCCACATCTCCTGACCCCAAGCCAGAGGTGCTTTAAGTTTGTCAATGATTCTCAACATTCTCCTGCCAAATGTCAATCCATGGCAGAACTGTCATCCAGATGATAAAAAGAGATAATGAAATTACTTCTATGTAAGTTAAATTGACTCCATGGAAAGCCCTATTCTTCACTCATAGATTATAACCTTCTGGATGTTGGTGTTAAAGTCCACTGCCATTTATTAAATGTTAAAGGTAGTTAATTTCTTTCATGTTTATGATGAGCAAAATCAAAAGTTGATTACCCCCCCAAAAAAAAAAAATTCTGGAGACTTTTCTGGTCTATTCCATCCAAAATTCTGGAAACCACCTGAAGCAGCCGTAAGGGTAAGTAGAGTTGATGGGGCTGGCTCCGCAATCAGGGAAAGTGTTAGTATTCAGTGACTGTAACACAGTGGATGGTTGTTCTAGCCCTGGAGAAGTGCAGATCATTCCAAAAGCCATCAGACAAAACCCTAAATACAACCCCACACGCATATCCCCACCCCGCCCAGTGGCCCATGGGAGGCAATGCCCTGAAGCAATTAGGTATCTGAAATCTGCATCGACCAAAACGTCCCTGCTGAATTCCCAAAGTGGCCTGAGCATGATTTAAGAACCATCTCAAAGTCAAAAAACAATGTAACTGTGTGAGAACATGCCACATGGCAGACATTAACATCAAAAGTTAATTGCTATTTATACACAAAACATTGTTTCTAACTGGATCATCCATGTCCCCTAAAAACATTTAAACACTTAAAAAGTCATTACGCTGACGGGAGCCATCATCATGTGCTATCATAGCCATGTATGGTTTTTATAAAGCTGAAATCGCTTATAATTCAGCTTTTACCCAGTCCTAATTTTCCTGAAGTATAATCTGGCGGTGTGTGAAACCAGTTGATTCCTCTACTTTCTTTCAAATTTCAAGCCACGGATCCCAGGGGACGCACTGCATTTATTTCCCCCACTGCACGTACAAAACCAGCAGGCCAGAGCAGGACTTACTTTAACAGCGTGGATTACAGAGAGGCTAAGTCAATCCCGCAATGAGAGGTGATCGCGGAAATGGCTGGAATCAGTGGAGCCGCCCGCCCTGCACAGATGGGCACCCGGAGGCCTGGGCTGCAGGCGCTGGCCCTGCTGAAACCGGAGCCCTCTCTGCCCGCCCTTCACAACCCCGAACCGACGGTAATGAATCCACGGTTAGTTCATTGCAGCTAATATAGGAACCTAAGCTTTTGCTGAGTGATGTAATATTTCAAAAGTGAGACTGTGCCGGGGAATTTATTGGACTTCCTGAAATCACCAATGTAATTGTTTTTGCTGTTCACAAATTAGGCACGGTCTCAGGAGGAAACGTTGATTCTTCTCGTGTAATACTCTTTCCCCGAAGTTTGAAAGTCTGTCATCTTTCTCAATATACTCACTTCGTTAAATGGTTTACGGCTTGCAAGAGGGTCACAAAGTCTGAGTAACAAAATGACTGTCCTGACAGATTTAGACAATAAAACACCAGATTGTTATATAAATGTTTTTCTCAGAGGCTGTTTCTGAAACACATACTAAATGCAAAAATTGAAACACCTGCATGCCAAGCACAACTCTTTTAACAGATGTTAATCCCCGTGCATGTAACCAGTGGGTTTAGATCACATAAATGTCACTTACCCCCTCCAGACCGCCTTGGAAAACTACCAATTACCTTCCTTCGGTTTGACGATGAGACTGTCACTCCCCACGTTATCATTTCATTTTATACTTGGTAATGGGAATATCAAAAAAGCACACACGAAATATGAAAAGCCAGCCTGAAACTCAGGCAAAGCCTTTGTAATACATCAGAGGGACCACGTAAGTTGTCTACTTTTAGCATGGAAAAATATTTACAAGGATTGGTAAGGTTGCAAAACTTTTTATTTTTCTCCGTGGCCCTGAAAATGGAAAGGTTTGATTTAACCCATTGCTAACCAGGACGACCCACTGACAAGCGGTCGTCCTTTTTCCCTCCAGTTCTGAGGCTTGATGGGCACCCTGTCTCAGAGTTAAAACCTGCCCCGATACCTGGGGTTATTTCCTACTTGCGACGCCTCTAAGAGATCTTAATTCTTTAATCTTCCAGCTATGGATCATCCCTAGGAGTCAATTGTTTATAATAGTAGAAGTTTTCGTGTTGGTGCCGGACCCTGCGTTGGGTGTTTGACGTATAGCATCTCATTTAATTCTCAAATCTCAAGAAGTGGGTTTTATTTTCCACATTTACTGATAGCTCAGAAAGGCCACGGAACGGAACCTGACTCACGAGGGGAATGAGCGGCCCAGTCCAGATTTTAACCCAGCTCCAAAGCAGGTGCTTTGCGTTTTGGTCCTGACGCCTCTCACTTGTCTATGAAATAATGTTCTGTGGAGGAGCCTTCTATTTCCATCTTAAAACATATTTTGTTCTTTCTTTTATTTGTAAAAGATACGGAGAAAAAAAACATTTCTTAGGTTGCCAAAATATTTCAAATACACATACTGATCTCATTCCCTGCTTCCGTACCGAGAGCCAGACTGATGTGACCCGCACAGGGCAGTTACCTGGTTCGTTCTCAGCAAATATGGACTCGTTGCTTGACGAATTCGTATCCACGTGGGCAATGCTGTCACACGGTTTTGCCTTCCACCTTGCTGCCAACTGTCTTGTGCATATTGCCTGGCCCCATTTATCTGAGAAGCTTCTGGATAAAAACAGAGCTAGCCTTGCCCCATGAGAGCCCTTTCCATCCCCTATATTTAGTCAGAAATAAATCAACACAAGTCACTAACACACCAAGATTAAACTCCAGTAAAGTCAAGCCAAGAGTTAGCTGTGGAATCCTGGCATGCTGCAGCTATGAAGTCATAAAAACTTCCAGATTCTTAGTCTAGGAATTCTATTTCTTTGGTCACTATAGCATGACAAACAGGAAATGATGGCCAATTTTTCATTTTGTTACCATGGACAACCTTTCCGACTGCGGTCCTTTCTCATACTCTTGTGTGTGTTCTCTACATACCATCTACAGTGTCGAGTATCATAGTGGGTACAAAATAAACCCTCAAAGATCATAGGCCCCCCTCGAAAAGAAAATACTGACTCATATGAAACCATTAGAAATGAGAAGGTATATATCAGAATATCAATAATAAAATCTTGATAGAAGCTATAATTAAAATGAAAAGTCAAAGAAAGAGTTTTCTGTAAAATGTAGGCACCAAGAAGGCAGAAAGGAGGTAGCTGTTAAAATTTTGATTTTTCAGGGATGAATGGTATTTAAATAGGTACAAAGGGGTGAGGGGATTGTTAGGGGACAGTTCTCCGTGGGTCTTTTACATTTTTTCATTTCTGGCAAGTGGAGGCACAAACTGCCATTGCTCCAAACTATCTTTCCAAGGACATTTGTATAGCTACCACCTTGAAAGACAGAAATAACGTCTCTCCCCGGGGGCAAAGGAGCAGACGTGCTTACTACTGCCCATGATAAAAGACTGGATCTTGGGGTACCGCCACAAACACTGGTACTCTGGCTACTGCCATCGCTTGAGTCGTGAAGCCAGGCAGGCTGCGTGTTAGGCAGCAAGTAGGGTAACACAGCAGGTCCTTCACGGTTCATAGCAGGTATGTTTGAGGCAAAGGCCACACCTGAATAAAGGCCTAGAAATAGGAATATGGAGGGAAAACATAAGGAAGATACTGTGTGTGTCTCCAGGTAGTTCTAACCAGCATCATTGGAGTGGGTCCTTACAAAGTAGGACTACAACCAGCCAGAATCTGCCAAGTGAGTTAATCATAGTCCGGATTTAAATGAACTACATCGTGACAGGAAATTTTTCTTTCCACGTGCCATTTGAGACAATAGAATAATACATTTAGTTTTGTTGTCTGCGGTGGGACAGAATCAATTCTCTTCGCTAGAAGTGCCTAATGCAGAAGGGGCGACTTGCGAAAGCTCTGGCCCGCTGTCTTAGCTGGCTCAGGCTGCCGTAACAAAGCGCCATAAGCGGGGCGGCTTATGAACACCAGAAACGTGTTTCGCACGGTTCTGGAGGCAAGAAGTCCCAGGGCAGGGTGCCAGCACACCAGGTTCGGGCGAGGGCCCCCCTCAGGTTGCAGACTGCTGACTTCTCCTTCTCATACAGCGAAAGGAGGGTGCAAGAGCTCTCGGAGGTTCCTTTGGTTAAGGGCACTGATCCCACTCCTGAGGGCTCCACTCTCACGAACTGCTTCCAAAGGCCCCCGCCTCCTACTACCATCACACTAGGGGTTAGGATTGCAATATGTGAATTTGGGGGGAGCATAAACATAATGTCCACTGTGATTTTTACTGCTCAGCATAATAGTGGATAAGAGCACTGAAATGTTTGCACAGTTCCTTTTCAGGGTATTAAATTTAGACTTTATCAATCAGGTTTCCCTGTCTACCTTAGTCACCAGGAAGTTCAGAATCAAAATGAACTCAGCCTTATGTGATCACATTGGTTTGCATGTTCTGCCATTTTTCTAGAATACCAAGATAGACTATATCAAAAAGTTCATTGAGATGGATGATACGTCATGAGAATTTAGTCCTGTGTTTAACATCTGAGCTTTCAGAGAATGTGTTACCTGCTCTCAGCTGTCTCCAGGAAGGCTATACTTAGACTGTTTGTCATCTCAGTGTAAGATAGTGTCAAATGAAGCCCTCTGATATTTATTGGAAAATACAGGGACTGTGACATTTTTAGTATTGAATGCAATTCTAATGGTCTGAAAAAGGTAGATGTCTTTGTCCTAATTCTCCCCAGCTTTAACCTTTGCATTAGATTTACTCTGGTCTTGACTCTCTATTCATGCATACTTTTAGTCTTCTTTTACATATTCATGTATATCACCTCAAATCTTTTTTGGAATAGACTATTAATTAGTCAATAATATATTATTGATCATTTAAATAATTAAGCCTTGATCAATCTTTGAACTGCTTGCCCAAAATCTTCACCTCCTTTTCTCAATATCTTTCTAGAGGCAAGAAGTGAAAATTCCAGTCAGGTGCGTATTTGGCAGGCAAACTAACTACACTCCTCAACCTCTAGATGCTGCATAATCATTTTCTGCTTATTCCACACACAATCCAGGAGCTGGGATAGGGAGAAAGAAAGAGTGAAACAACTGAGGTTCTTCCCAAAGAGTCACAAAGTTTCACGTGATCATGGAAAGAAAGAGTGCTGTCCAGGTGTCTAGATGCTATAATGTTTGGCTCTACATAAAAGTGTACAAAGACTGTGTTTGTAGAGCACCATGCTTGTAGATCACCTTCACATAGCCAGGCTGATGTTAACATATCAATAGTGTGTGCTCCTGCTAAATTGCACTTTTCACCTTCAATTCTCTTCACAAGCATTATCTAAAATTGTTGGCACAAAGCTCCATATAGTTTAATTAAATTGAAATGATTCAGGACAGGGAATGGTGCCTGGACAAGTGGACAATTGGAAGATGCTTTCCAAATGTTGTTCTTCCAATAAAGTATGTGGAATCTGTTAAATAACAGTAATTATTTCAGCACCATGAATCAAGCTAAAATATTTGTTTCCAGAAATGTCCAGTAGAATGAACACCTTCCAGACCCAAGTCATCGCAACATAATACAGCTGTCTGAAACAACTCTGGAATTTTTGGTTTTTTTTGAGTAAGAAAGCACATTTTGAGTCATAGATAATAGGTGAGATTTACATATTTAAAAATCATACACCAATAACATCAAGCTAAGAGTCAAATCAAAGACTCAATACCATTCAAAATAGCTACAAAGAAAATTAAATACCTAGGAATATTCTTAACCAAGGAGGTGAAATATCTCTACAAGGAGAACTATGAAACTCTGAGGAAAGAAATCACAGAGAATACAAATAAATGGAAAAACGTATCATGCTCATGGATTAGTAGAAGTGACATTATTAAAATGTCCATACTACCCAAAGTGATTTATAGATTCAGTGCAATCCTCATCAAAATACCAATGGCATATTTCACAGATCTAGAAAAAATAATTCTACACTTTGGAACTAGAAAAGATCCTGAATAGTCAAAGCAATCTTAAGCAAAAGGAACAAATCTGGAGGCATCACATTACTAGACTTCAAACAATACTACAAGGCTATAGTAACCAAAACAGCATGGTATTGGTGCAAAAATAGAGATATAGACCAATTGAACAGAACAGAGAACCCAGATATAAAACCATCTACATATAGGCAACTGATCTTTGACAAAGCAGGCAACAACATACACTGGGGAAAAGAAGCCCTATTCAAGAAACGGTGCTGGGAAAATTGGATAGTCACATGTAGAAGAATGAATCAGGACCCCTATCTCTCACCATTCATAAAAATTAATTCAACATGAATAAAAGACTTAAATGTAAGGCCTAAAACCATAAGAATTTTAGAAGAAAATGTAGGAAAAACTCTTCTAGATATCAGCAAAGAATTTATGACTAAGACCCCAAAGGCAATTACAGCAACGATAAAAATAAATAAATGGGACTTGATTAACTTAAAAAGCTTCTGCACAGCTAAGGAAATAATCAATAGAGCAAATAGATAACCTACAGAATGGGAGAAAATATTCACAAGCTATACATCCAATAAAGGGCTAATAACCAGAATCTACAGGGAACTAAAACAAATCAGCAAGATAAAACAAACAACTCCATGAAAAAGTAGGCAAAAGACATGAACAGAAGTTTTTCAAAAGAAGATAGACAAATGACCAACAAACACCTGAAAAAATGCTCAATATCACTAATCATCATTGAAATGCAAATTAAAACCACAATGAGATATCACCTTACCCCTGTTAGAATGGCT
>VBSM01000483.1:39117279-39162495 GCA_008086735.1 Cheirogaleus medius
ATTCATGAGTGAATTAACAAAATGTGGTATAAGTATACCATAGAGTACTATTCAACCATAAAAAGGATGCCTTTTGCAACAATCTAGATGGAACTGGAGACCATTATTCTAAGTGAGGTATCTCAAGAATAGAAAAACACCACAAGTACTCTCTAATAAATTGGAACTAACTGATGGGCACACATGTGCACAAAGGGAAGTAAAAGTCATTGGAAATCAAGCAGTGGGGAGGGGGAGAAGGGGATGGGCAAAAACCTACCTAATGGGTACAATGAACACTATTCAGGCAATGGGCACATTTATAATCCTGACTCAAGCATTACAAAAGCTTCTCCATGTAACAAAAACATTTGTACCCCCTTAATATTTTGAAATTTAAAAAAAAAGAGAAGGATAAACAAGAAAAGGATGACAGTAATGCTTTGAAAAAATGGCTTCTGTCTTTACTTACAAGGAGTCTTCTGTAAAATGCAACCAAGTATGCAAACGTAAAGGATGCAGTATTGAAGTGTGCAGGACAAAATAGAGAGTAGGAAAGAACACTCACTGTTTTTAACCAGATTGTGCAAGACTTGAAAACAGCTGAGATGAGAGGATTCACTTATGTATTGCCCCATTTTGATAAGCTAAGATTAGACCTATCTGGAGTAGCAGGGCACTGCAGAGGCTAAGAGCTAGACTTCAGATCGTCTGGATCAGTCGAAGCCTGGCTCTGTAATTCCCTCTCTCTGTGTGCTTGAGAAGTTACTTAGCCTCTCTAAACCTGGGTTTCCTTATCAGCAAACTAGGATCGAAAGGTTTTTGTCAAAAGCAAATGAGATAATGCCTAAAAAGCACAGAGAGCAATACCTGGCATATGTAAGAGTCTATGAGTGGTAGATATTTTGATTTAATGATAGAATGTGCTGCAACGATGCAGTACCAGACACACTCTCTGTTGGTAATTTAATGGCTTTATATTTAAGCCTGTTTTATGGGCAGAAGTCTACTCTGTTTTCCAAAGTGCCTAAGGAAATCTGACTGTAATATCTTTACAGGGACATCTAACTTTGTCAGATCACTAGAGTCACATTCAATACTAAAAATGTCACACGTCCTTGTATTTTCCAATAAATATCAGAAGGCTTCCTTTGACACTGTGTTTTACCTAGATGAAAAATATTCTATAGTAAGTACAGCCTTCCTAGAGATTCCCATATGCAGATAACACATTCTGAAAGCTTCTCACATGTTAAACACAGTTACTTAGTTTTGATTACTTATCACATATCTCAATGGGTGTTTCAATATCCTCTATCTTGATGATCCAGAAATATGGCAGAGCATTCAATGTATAGGCATTGTCTGTGTTTTAGGAAAATCCATGAAGCAAGCTGTTTTTATAAAACTAGATGTGGTGATTGAATTAACTACAGCCTCAGTGCTACCTATTTTTCCATTGTGAAATAGTTATATATTTTCTATATAAAGAGTTATATTTCATATATTTAAATATATGATTTCATCTAAACTAATCACTGTAACAGGGCTCACTTGCAATGAATTTCAATCATACATTGTAAGATACATGTATAAAATGTAAATTAATGTGTAATTTGTGTTATAAAATGCAGCGCTGCTTATGAAATAGCGCTTGCTCTAAAAAGCTCTAAAGGAAGTGCAAATTAGCGGCAGAAGTCACTGTCACTCGGAAACCAATCCCAAACTAAAATGAAACGGTTCTGAATTACAGCATGTCAATGAGGATAAATGATTTTATTTAATACATTTTTATTTACAAATAATGTAACAGGTCTGAGCAACTGTACAAACAAAAAATATGTAATTACTTATTAATTAAGGACTAAGTAGCCATTCTGTGGATTATCAAACACTTTTGTTTTATCCTCCTCCATATAACTATCTGCCTTTGAGCTAGCAGCTTGAATTTATTATAATAAAATGACTGGGATCCACAAATTTTTTCTGTATAGGGCCAGATAGTAAATATTTTAAGCTTTAAAATCCATATAGTTTCTATTGCAATTATTCAATTCTGCTGTTTTAGCCTGAAAGCAGGCACAGATAATATCCACAGACAATAAGTAAACAAATAAGCATGGCTATGTTCCAATAAAACTTTATTTATAAAATCAGATGTCAAGACAGATTTGTTGACCCCATTCTTCCTCCTGCAAAGATAACTCTCTTCTTACTTCCTTGATTAAGTCAAAGAAGAAAAGGAAATAAATGTGGTAGCTGACCTCCTGACTCAAACATTCTATTAAATATCTGAAAATCAAAATGGAGACTTGAGTTAGAAATGTGATCATACACCTCAGTTGTTAAAAGTGGCCCTAATTTAATGACGTGTTACTATGTAAAGATTTCTTTTCTCTTTGTATGTGTAGATCACAAAGATATATTTAAAAGCAATTTCTGAGACATTTCCTAAAAGGGAATATTTCTGGAAAGCTTGAAGATTATTTTGCTTTCCGACACAAGTAACTCTTTTGCAAATGTGAGAAAAATCAGAAATAACTAAACTTGCACTCAATATGTTACTCTCTTCAGCTGGAAAAGACAAAATTCAAACGCTGACTATTGTGGCACCTAACAGCAAGACACCACGTGCAGATGTGTGATCGCTTCTCTCCACTCAAACGAAAGCTGTTATTCTAACTACATTTGGATTGGAGCTAGGGTATCCTAAGAAAAATAACATAAGGTAGGAGTAAGCCCTTTCTTTTGGACATTTATTCATTTATTCTTTCAACAAATGTATATTGAGCACCTAGAATGTGCCAGTACCATTCAGGCACTGGGAACAGGGTGTGAGAACACACAAAATGTTCACAAACCTTACATTCTAGTAGTGGCAGACAGAGAATAGACAAAGTAAAAAATTTAAATATATAATACATTATGTGACAATACATAGCATAGAGAAAAATAAAATTGGGGAGGGGAACAGGAGATATAGGGCCTGGGAATCACAGTTTCATAGAAAGCAGCCTGAGAAATCCTCATTGAGAATGTGACATCTGAGTACAGAGGCACTGAGGGATCCAGCTAGAAAGAGGGTGAGGAGTGGTCCAGGCAGAGGGAACAGCAAGTGCAAATGCCCTGAAGTGAGAGCATGCCCGGTGTGTTGAAGAGTCAAGGGCAGAAGCAGGGAAACCAGTTAGAAGAACTTTGTATTTAATAATAACCAGGTGAGACACGTGATGGCTTGAACCAAGGTGGTCGCAGTAGAGATTTTCCTATTTCTATTTATTCTGCAGAATCAATGCATCCTTGGAAACATCTGGAAAGAAACAGGGAGATGGTTTTTAAATGCAATCTTGCTGCAATTCAGCAGCCCTGGTGAGAGATGTCAGAGAGGTCAGGCAAGGAGAACGGGGTCTGAGCGCCACATGCAGTGTCTCATAGGGTTTTTTCTCCGGAGTGTCAGAAATTGATAACATTAAGCCTGGGCACGAAAGGAAAAGAGCAGCAGAGGAAAGGCTCATGATGCTTGCTCTCAGTTTCTCAGTTTTCTAACTATAAATTCAACATTTAAAGTTAAATCTGCCCATGCCAGTCGCTGCTTCTTCACGCTTGCTCTGGACAAATCCGGGGCGGATGGACTGTGTGTGAATTTCCTGTGCAAGAGAGTGGAGCACAGGACAGTTGCTTTTGGAAGTTGGGGGTGGAAGAAGGATGGGAAATTCTCCGTTCTCTGATTTCCTCAGTACAGAAGGCGTAGACTCACAGCACACTGACAAGTACAGAGGGCAGAGCGGGTACGTCACGGAAGCTCAGGGTCCTCTGTAGGTGCAGCAATTATTTGTTAATCAGATGTAATTGAATTACATAGCAAGTTCCATTTATTTCTAGATAACAGGTCTATTTGATTCCTACAATTTTGATGCTTTCTTATTTATGGTTGCTGGTTCCCAAATTTAACATTTTTTTAAAAACTGTGATGTGTTCGTTTGCAATGGGAAGATATAATCCTTGTACTATATTTGAAACAGAAGAAGCAGCAAAGTACAATAAAACCATACCTCGTATATGACCCTCAAATAGTTGGTTTGTAAACACTTATGATAGAGTCACAAAATGTAAGGTAAATATAAACAGAATACTATATAAGCGAGGCCAAATGATTTTCCAGTAGATTAATACATGGCATAGTGGTCATACAGTGTCTTGCTCACGGTAGGGACCCACGCATTTGCTGATTAACTGGTGTTCGCACAGACTCCTGCATTTGGACCTTCATGGACCGCCAAGCCACGTTCGCAGGAACCTGGGTGCTTCTGCAGCTCCGTCCTCCAACTGCAGTCATGAAGACAAATCAATACATACAGTTTTTTTCATCTGTATATTTAAAAATTAAGGGGATGGGGGGAAGCTCTAGGCTCCCTAACGGCAACTGAGGACACAGGGATGAGGCAACACCCAGCGTGTGAGGTGCCGAGACAGGGGATGGGAAGGCAGAACTTACTCCCTTTACAACTTGGCCCACGTGCAGCCACAGGCTGTTGTGAGTGCCAGGGTGTCCGGCTCTGCACTGGGCAAAATGAGCGAGCCCAGTCCCTGCTTTTACAGAGCTCTGGGTCTAGTGGTGGAGTGAGATGCACCAACAATCTTTGTGCCATGTCCCAGACGGTTACTGAGGGGGCACACGAAAAAAATTCGGTGACTGTGTGGGGACCTCCAGTGAGGGGGCCGTGCTCATGCTGAGTGACACGTGAATGATGCGTCTGGTGGGCAAGGACGGCTGGGCTGTTCCCATCAGAGGGAAGGCCATGTACAGAGGCGCAGGTATGACAGCGCCGCTAGTTACCTGCAAGGCAGAGGCAGGGGCAGAAAGAAGGATCGCCTTCTACAACAGAGTAATAGATTATTTCTTTAGCTAAGCAGTGCATATTTTTTTTCTTTTTCTTTTTTTTTTATTTCAGCATATTATGGGGGTACAAATATTACAGTTACATATATTGCCCATGCCCCCCTCAAGGCAGAGCTTCAGGCATGACCATCCCCCAAACATTGTACATCTCATAGGCAGTGCATATTGATTACATTATCATTCTTTAAACTATATATATGTCTTCTTTCAAATGTATGGCACCTTTCACAATAACAAAAGAAAATTGAGCACTATAAAAAGCTATACAAAGAAAATAATAATCACTCAAAATCCACCACCCAGAATTAACTATTAACAACTTTGAAGACATCTCTCTTTTTACACACACACACACACACACACACATAAAATGTCATGTGGACGTAGGATCACATGCCATAAATACTATTTCTAGCCTGCTTTTTATTCAATGGCACACCACCAAGTGCATTGTTGTGGAATGAGTCCTGTGATGTATAACTGAGAAAAAAACATTGCAAGCTCACTAAGAACTCACACAAGAAGAAATGTCCTCACCCAAGGTGATCAAATATATTTCCCTCAGATCTCTATAATTTATACAAGAGAATTTTATATGTCCCAAACAAATTTCCAGAAGACACCACACAAAACCGACCTTTCCTAACAAAATAAACTTTGCTATACAACGTCTCCTTAATCCACAGTCACAGGCAGACTTTTCTCACTTGTAAGCTAAATACTCTTTTACTATGGAATAAATGTGCCAAAAATGATATTCATCATTTTCAACTAAAAAAAAAAAAAAAAAAACAACCGTATTACATCAGAGCCCGTAAAACACTAAAAATGCAGGAGTGGTTTTCCCACTTCGGACATTCGTCTCATGTGCAAGACGCAGACGGCGACAGCATTTAAATTCTGTTCTCTTAATAACAGAGCTGTTTCCAAATGATGCCTCAGTCGTGGCAACGTTTATGAATCCTAATTGCCTGTTACTACGACGTTAGTAAACTGTTGTTTCAAGCTGACATGTCTTCTCCGGCCAATTGTTCCCTTGAACAAGCTGCTTGCTAACCTGAGCCTCAGCACACATTTCCCACGAACTTGAATGTTTCAGTACGGCGATCGTACGCTTCACACTCATGGCTTTCTATAAATGTTTGAGTTTGAAATAATAAATGCTTTTAAAAATGCCTCCACTTTGATAGGAAAACCCTATTCACCTAGCAGCTCATTCCCACTTTTTAGTCATTTTTCTCTCATCAAGTTGACTCAAATTGAAAACATATCACCGAGAGCTGAGCCACACAGCAGCTTGACGTAGGTTCCAGAATTGGGGGCAGGGGCCAATGAGTGGGACCTGAGAACTTGTGGAGAAAGGGGTTTTTCTTATCAAAACAGGATCACGAGTTTGGGAATGCGCTCACAAAAATAACTGTGGCTGAAGCAATTCCGGGCGGTTCCAACCAGCCCCCAACACCGTGTTTTTATCGGTCTGAAAGATTGTGAGACTTCACACCTACAATTCAAGTCTCTCATTTCCTCCTAAATAAACGAAATTGAATTTCTGCAGCTATAGCCATTTAAAAAGGATTTTCCCTTTTTAAGGGAATGCAACGTGCACGGATACTCTCCGTGCATTAAACGTGTTGCTCACAAAGCAGGTCACTTTCAGACCAGCAGTGACGTGCCAGGCTTTATGAGACCGCAGGCAAACACTGCGATCGGGCTGAATAAAAACGTCCCACTGCAATCAAGACAGCTCTGCGGAGGAATTAGAAGCGGAATAAATTCACGTCTGCACACAGGTGGGGATTGTAACATGTTGATGACCCTCCTGGCTGTGTGGTGTGGTTGGCATGAGCCGCTTCCCTCAGTGAACTAATTTGTCCGATGAGACGTCATCTAGAAGAATGCAAGAGAGTTCATAGAATCCATGTAAAATAGTTGTCCTGTTTAGATATGACAGATGCTCGTGGGTGGCCCCAAAGCAAGGGAAGTACTGAGTAAAACAGAAGGCAAGTAAACTTCATATTACTGTGGAATACCAGACAGCCCCCCTCAATGTTAAATTTCTATCTCTGTTCATGCATGTGTTGAAGTTTTATAGATGCTGCACGTGACAAGTACAGACTAACAACAAGCCTACGGGTTTGCTGCACCTTGAATATTTCTCTTGTACTCCATGATGTCACAGGCTCCACACCACCTTAATGATGGATCTTCAGACCAAAGGGAAAGATTGCACATAAGTTGGAGTCTGTGTTCAAGGAGAAGGAGCACACTTGAATTACGAAGGCCTTGACGGCTCCGACTCACGGGGTTCATGTAGTCACACGAAGCACCAGCTTGAGAAGGATGTCAACAAAGCATGGCAGGTTGTTCTGCTTCCCTGGCTTAGGAAAACATCTGTGTTACCATGGTCATATCAAATATTTTTACCTTAAAGTTGTTTTGCGCGGTAGATTTTTTTCTTTTGCATTTTTATATGGGCGTTCCACCCTCTTCCAACAAAATAATCGGTTTTCATTGGGACCATTTTTAAAGCACATGCTCAAGAATATGCTGTTCCTATCTGGTTTCCTCTTTCCTCTTACCATTTTCCTCTTCATCCTAACACCGCTGTTGGACAGATATTCCCCAAATTCTCCCTTTGTCCCTTTACCCCTGTGCTCAAAATCCCCTGTGTTTTCCCACTTCCTATACGTTAAGGTCAGTGTTCCTAATCTGCTATTCGAGGATTCCATGCTGTGGCCCAACCGTTTTCCTATATTCCTCTCCCACACAAATCCCTTGCCTACGACAGATGAGACATTTATTTGACTGCCCCTCAAACATGTAGCCTTTGTCCCCACACATTTGCTCAGGTTGTGTTTCCTTCCTGTATCGGTCAGCCGTGCTGCTGTAGGAACCAACTTCAGACAACGCAGTGACTACACCAAATATTTATTTCTCGTTCACATTACGTGTAGGTTTTTAGTGGGCTTGTGCCCTGCTCCAGGTTCCAACCCTGCTCTACGTTGTCACTTCATTCTGGAGCCCACAGCCAGGGAGCTGCCACTGGCTGGGACATACCCTTCTCATGGCAGAAGCAAAACACGCATCTGCGGGTAACGCCCTGCTCCGCTGTGGCGTGTGTCAGGGTTCACTCAGAGTTCACCGGCCAAAGCAAGGCACACAGGCAAGCCCAACATCAATGAGCCAAGAAGGTGTTCTTCTTCTGCAAGTAAGAATCACAAATCACATTGCAACTAGCCTATGTGGACGATCGTCTAACAGGAAAGGAGAGAGGTTAATAATTGCAAACAAAAATAAAACCTACCCCATAAGCTGAATCGTTTTTCCCCACTCCTCTACTAATAAGTACCCGCTCTATTCAAGCCTTGCTTCAAGTCCCATTGCTTATCCACTCGTCTGCCCTAAATACCATCTGTTCTTCCTGGAGTGCCACTCAACAGGGTCACACATTCAGTGCTTACCTTACGGCCACCATATACAAAGTCATCCTGCCATCCTCCTGGCTTGTACTCATTCCTGACCGGACCATCGCCTTCCTGAGGGTGAGATTAAATCTTATGCCTTTTAAGGTATGGAATCCACCTAAGTGCCCATCGATTCATGAGTGGATACAGAAAATGTGGTACATATACACCATGGGGTATTACTCAGCCATAAAAAGGAATGAAATACTGTCTTTCACAGCGACTTGGATGGAACTGGAGACCATTATCCTAAGTGAAGTACCTCAGGAACAGAAAAATAAACAGCATGTGTTCTCACTAATAAGTGGGAGATAAATGATGGGCACAGAGAAACGTAAAGGACATTGGAAACCAAGAAGCGGGCAGTGAGGGATGAAAACGTACCTGTCGGGTACAATGAACACTGTCCTAGTGACGGGCACACGGACAGCCCTGACTTCGGCATTACACAGTGTGTCCGTGTAACCAAAATATCTGCACCCTCTTAATATTTTGAAATTTAAATAAATAAATCACCGTACACCTTTTTGCAACTTCACTGATTGTATAAGCTATGCTGTTGCACAACTGTGTCTTGCTGAAGGAGATGTTAGTGATCATATTTTTCGGTCATGGGAAACAAATTTCATCTTGAAAGAAGAAGAGTAGACTTAGTCCAAAGGAGCCTTACTACCGAATTTTAGTGTATTCTCTCCATTATTTACAGCATGACCAAAACGAATAGGTGGAGACGCGGCACGTTCGCACACACATCGTGCGTGGGCCTGGCCACTCACTAAATCAAACGTGCTGTGACACGGGCCGCGACTACAGCGAAGGCGCCGGCCCCTCCCACGCTTCCCGCCAGCCCTGGTCCCGGTTTGACAGCAGCAATGGACAAGCAGAAAGGGAACGATTTATTTTAATGGGAAATAGCCACACCAAAACTGAAAAATTCTAAAGAAATTTTGGTATTTTTAAATAGTTCCCTCTCAATTCTTATAACACCTACAGTTCTAGAGCCAGATGCACAAGCCACACAACTCGACAGGATTTTCCCAAAACAAGATCCCTTGCAACAAGCCAGCAGGAGGCTCAGTGCCACCTTGGCAGGGTGCTATAGCTTCTGTTTTTAACGTTTTAGTGCCTTTCTCCCAGCTAATCAGCACTTGGCAATTCGTCTTGAATGTTGCATATTCATTTCACTGCATCGCAACGTGATGCCTTTCATATTTCTTTGTCAGCTCTACTATTTTTCTAAATCGCCACTCAAACACAACTGTAATGTCAGGAGGTGACGCCTATCACGTGAGATACAGTATCTCCATTCAACAGCCGATCGGAACCTCCCAGCACCTCCTCAGACACACCTTTCTGGGGTCTCATCTATCCTCACATTCCTGCACGGCCCTTTGCCCTTATTTGAAGTTACGGCCGAGCAGCCGTTACCTCTCCCACCCACAAATAGAATCCATTAAGACAAAATTCGTTCCAAACTCATCTTGGGGCGGTGAAGAAGACTGGGTAAGCCCCCGGAGGTCTAAAGGTTGGCTTCCATTTGGAAAAGCACCCAGAAGTTCAGCCGCTTATCCAGGCCTTATCCACCCCGGGAGAGTGGACGAGGCAGGTGCTGACAGGGAGGAATTAGGGTCCCACCAGGCCCTGGGGAGGACGCGCCTTTGCTGCTTCGAGAAGGAGGGAGGGAGGAGGGGGGAGACGTTGAGGGAGCGACAGGTTGGGAAACCTCACTCCCAGCCTCTCAGGAGCCTCGGAGAAGTGACTCGTGCTGTGTTCCAAACCACTGGGAAGTCCTAGGATACTGTGTATTGAGGCGGCTCCGGACAGACGGACAGCTCATTCATGAATAACGTTGAGACTCCTTTCCTAAAAATAGTCTGTTTTCTGACCTGAAGATCGAAAGCTTTGAAAAGTAGTGAGCCACCATGATTTGACTGGATTTTTAAAAGGTGATATTTGGAAATGAAGACAATTACGTTTGGAAAAAGAAACGGGCAAAGAGGCCTTTGTTACGGGGTCCCAAGGATGCTGCTCGGGGTACTTGGGCTGAGACGGTCTGGGGCTGAAATCTCTCAGCCATTCAGCCACTCCGTGGGAAACAAAGATTTCTTTGATTGTTTTTGCATCAACATGGCTGGCATCGTGATCTGAACTTTAGAGAAAAAAAAAATTACTGAAAGCACTGTTTAATTGAACTAGGTTACTGCAGGGAGCTAAACTATTAGCCTTAGAATAAAGCACTGACATAGAAACTTCCTTTAAGATATCTGCCAAGCCTCCTTTTCCTCCCCTGAGCTTCATTTAAATCATTTAACAGAAAAGGCAGCTATTCTGTTTGTAAGCAGAGTCCTAGGGGAAACAAAATTATATCCCATCTCATTGTTAATAACACTCATCCACGCTGGCAAATTGTTTCTTACATGTAACCCGAAGAAAAAAATTAAAGAACGCTCCAGCCCATCCCTCACGGTGACTGACACCCTGTCTCTGAGGCCTAACCCCATTGGCCTTTCTGGGGTCCAGGTCTGGTGTATCAGGCACTAAAGATAAGCTAAGGCCTTCCATATGCGCCCTGCTCCTCCCAGAAATCATTCTCTCCTGGAAGAAAGAAAAAAGGATCTATTTCGACAGGGACATATCTTTTCAAATATCCCCAAAAATTCGGATAATAAGATTCCCTTAAGGCCAACGCCAGCCACTGTGTTGACGAACAGCACTAAAAAAAAAGAACAAAAAGAGAAAAGGTTTGATTATAAAAAAAAAAGAAACTTTACATTTTTATATATGTGCTTTTCTAGGATTTAAGTACACTAAACACATTCATGAATACCCAGATCCCTCGGGGGGAAAAAGAGAAAACATTCCAAGACAGGAAAAATTCTGAACTTTCTTTGAATGTAAAGTTCCAAATCATATAATACCTGTTTACATCACATAATTGTCTACAGAAAGTTGGCTAGCCAAAAAAAAAAAAACAAAAAAACTTTTCTATCTCTAGGGATTTTTCACGTGGAGTAGGTTGGGTCTTCTCTTTCCAGGATAATACTTCTAAAGTATTAAATCCCATTCTGATAGAAAACTAGGTGTCTGGGGAGACACGATTTCTCCTGGAGTATCTAGGAAACAAGTCTGTGTGGGTGATGGAAAATTAGTTTTCTTCTGAAACTCACGTCTCGGCTCTTGTCATCCTTTTTCCCTTAGAGTTGCAGAACCACAGAAACCCAGGAAGCCATCTGGGAGGGGACAGGAAGGAACAGGAAGGAACAGAACAGTGTAATGTTCCATGTGGAGGGAAAATAAAATAATAACACACGTTTCAGAAATAGGGGCAGCTTCAGTGCGTGGCAGCCACTCATGGAAGGAGGAGGACCCTCTCCCGTCACTGTCAGCGGCAGCTAAGCGACTGCCCTGGCAGGCGCCTTGCTCCCGTCTGTCTCACGGCCAAGGGCTCGGACACTGGAGTCACGTGGCCCGTGTCCACGTTCCACCTCCACCAGTCATTACTTTCATGACCTTGAGCAAATTTCTTGACTTCTCTGCCTCAGTTTCCCCATCTGTAAAGTAGAAATAAATATGACATCAATCTCACTAAGTGATTGAGAAGATTAAATTATATACAGCATATAAAATGTGTATCACAGTGCATGGAAGACAGGAAGCACCCGATAAATGTAGGCTAGGATTGCATTCCTATTCATCTCTACAACAGCCCTATGGAGTCATTATCATCATTGTCTTCATTTATAGGAGAACATACAGAGTTAAGGGGGCAGCGTGACCTGCCCAGTTTCACACCGTCATTTGGCCTCCCATGCAGTGTTTGTGCCCCAGAAATATCCGGCTCCAAATCAATGCCCCTTCCCTTACCGTACTGTTTCCCCACTGTCCCAGGACACTCGACCTGAAAAATGCTGACCTAATGTAATGCAAAGGATCAATCGATGGTATCTAAAGACATGTGTCTTTAAAGTTGTGTATGACCCCACTAAAGCAGTAGTTCTTAACTTTTATTGAGTCGTGGATCCCCTTGGAGAATCAGATCAAAGAAAAGGTCACACACCCCAGAAAAGAAAAATGTACATAGATACACACATATATACACATATATGTACACAATTTCAGTGGGTTCTGAGACCTTAGAATGCCATGAAATCCAGGTGAGCAATCATGTCCTAAGGAGCCTGGAGATTTGGAAAGCTATTCCATTTACAAGGATGCTTTTCTCTACCTAGCTGTCAGCTCCCTGCTTTGTTCTGCCGTTCCTGTTGGATTTCTTTCTCTCCTTTTCTCTCTCTCTTTCCCATCTGTTCCCTCTCTCACTCTTCCTTTCTCAACTCCCAGCCCCCTCCTACCTTGGCGATCAGACTGGGTCACTATCAGAGTCCCCCCTCCCTCTCCTCCGCATCCTTCCTGACCAGCTGATTCCGGAGAGGAATCCGATAACTTATCAATAGGCATAGGATACTCTGTAGGAATACTGGCCAGGCTAGGAAACAGTCTTGCTTTGAAGGATAGCAGATCAGAACCTCTGGCTCCATCGGGAAGTCTTTTCTCCTAATTCTCCAGTAAATTTGTAGCCACTTTCCATTAAATAGACACAGATTCACTGTATCCTGTTTTCAAGGAAACAGATTCACTAACAAGTTAACAATGCTGGTATAGATATCTGTGTGCTCATTTGTTCTTTTATATCTGTGACTTTTTTTATGGTGCCCATCAACTTAGTAGTTAAGCACTCAGAAGGAGATGTATTGGAAACAGAAATAGTCCCCCTGCAAGCGACCCGTGCACTAAAATGTGTGTGTCTCCAATAGGGTTCTTGTTTCCCTTCGATGTGTGAGTAAATTCTAGTTACACAAGTTTTGTAAGGAAAAAAATTAAGCTTTTAAAAACTCATAATATAATTCCTTGGGATTCTTGGCCAACTTTTATAATTATATATTTGGGGTTTTATATACATTCTGCCTGGAATTGCCCAATACGAAAATCTGGTTAAGTAATTATAAGAATGAAAAGCTTCAAACTGAAATGAAATGTAAAATCAGGGACAATAGTGAAATGAAATCTTGCTCACAAATTCTTTAGAATTTGCCTTTTAACGCATTTTATACCTCTATAATATTCCCTCATCAAAAAATCTGAAAAGTCAATTATTTCCTTTCCTAAGCAAATAAAAATGCTTTGTCTATACCCAAGAATTTTCTTAAGGATGCTTTTCAAGAGAACAGACCTTTGCATTTTCTATATGAATGTTTCCACAAAAACCAACTAAGACAAGATGACCATGTTTTGAATAACTCATATTTACCACCATAAATATGCCTCAGATTATAAAGGGGACATTTTGGGAGCTGTGAGGCATGAAAAATTCAAGCAGAGAGACAAATACTTTATATGTGAACATTACATATTTAGTTCAGAGTTTTCTGAATACTTCATAGAGACTTCATCAGCATTTCTGCTTACCATAATGATCATTTAAGGCTCTGTTACTGTGAAGTCATTCACTGAATGGAAACACTTTGTTTTTAACTTAGAAAGAAAAAAAAAGTGTATAAAATGAATAGCATTGGCAAATGTTTCTAATCATTTCCTTAAAATACCAAACCACCAAACAATCTTTTTATTTACTACGTTTTGCTTAAGTACATAAATCAAAGGACAATAACAAGCCTAATGTCAAAGAAACTTTTTGACACTTCATACATTTGAGTGAGCTTAGCCGATAAACAGTTTAGATGAAGTTATGGTTTGAAATATGTTCCCCCAGAGGACTGTGGTTCATAAATTGCTATCAGGCTACCTCTGTCATTATTGATTTGAGAGGTGCTCAAGGTACCCACAGCTATAACTAAGTCTAGCATTACCTGACCTGCTTATTCAGAGAGTGAGATTTGGTTATACAAAGACAACTAACCATCCATCTTGTAAGAAACAGGAAGTTTGCTTGTTATCACATATGTAAAATATTCCATTCTACTTGAAATTTTGACCAACAATTAAAAGAGGAGGTAATATAATCCTTTTTCAAGGATTAAACAGGCTTCCAACCATTTTCATAACCTTAATATGGTACTAAATCAATTGTTTGTATAACAACTGTACTAGAAGAGCTTAGAAGAATGAGAAAATTTTAAAAAAACTACATCAAACAATAGAAATTTGCATCTCAGCATTTTGTGACTCTGCGATTATTTATTACATCTATGCTCTTAAATTTTCTTTGCCGACAAGTGTTTTTGATAAGCTCATTAAACACAAACTCACAGGCAAATCAAATATTAGTTGCAAAATGCGTGTGTATATGTGTGTGTGTGCGCGCGCGTATTCTTTTCCCGGACTCCAAAAACCAACTTGCCAGTAGAGCATGGAACAACTTATGCCCCAGCCCTGCACCATGCCCTCTGCCTTGTGGATTTGGGAAATGTCAGAAAAGATCAGAGCAAGGATCCTGCTACTTTTTTGTTCAGATCCTCTGGTCTTAACCTTCAAGGAAACGTTTAAAGGTTAGTTATGACTTGATTGTCCTGTATTAGGTTTGTCATCAATGGCCTGGCTTTACAAAAGCACAGAACCACAGAGTTTTAGAAATGGACTTGAGGAGTGTCATCCACCACTAGAGATGTGATAAATTTATGAATTTTATCAGCCATGCTTTTAAAAGTCCTGGTAAATTAAACAGTCAGAGGTGGAGGTTTCCTGCGAGCCCTCTTAATCATCTGAGTGGCTGCACAACCGCACGTTCTGGGGGAGCCATGCAAATAAAAACTCGACCGCATCACTTTCACACACAGAAACTTGACAAACAGAAAGGAGAATGTTTGGTTTTCTAACTTTAAAAAAAACAACAAATAAAAAGTATCTCCCTGGAACTTACTGATGTGAAGCACTTTGGATAACTCCTTCAAGGAAATACCACTTGAGCTACCGTCTCCTACACTTTCCGCAAACTTTCCTAACGTTTCCATGGCAACCTTTGCTAATTTTACACAGTCATCCACTCTGCTATCTGAATAAGAAGATAGGTTTTGCCAAAGCAAACTTACATTCACCTTCCGCTATGACCTTTGGCTAGCATCGCTTCGGAATCAGAATGCCTGAGAAGAGCCGAGATCCTTGTTCTCATTCATGATTTACAGAGCTACGTGGCACTGACCCTGTAGAGCCAGCCAGATGCCGCTGAGCCATTTAAGGGCTCTCCAGATCACTGTCAGCCGCGCCCTGGCACCCCAAAGTAAAAATAAAACCAGTTTGTTTTGAAGGGTCTTAAAATATGAAACACCAGATCTCTTCCGTAGTTTGTTCTTATTGCTAATTTAAAAAGATCCTCGAATTGCACAGTATCTTTGTTCTTTTTTTCTTTTTAGGCTCTAAACCATAGAACTCTTCTCGCAGGAGGACCTTGGGAAAGTTCCACAGAATTGGTTTATTCCTCTAAAAAGCAGGTAAAAACGCACAGGGCATTTTGCTCGGACAAAGCACTTCTGACACGTAGCTATTAACCTCTGCACGAAGGGCCTCCATCTACTCTGTGTCCCGGCCTCCCATCCCGCCATCCTCCCCGCAGCTCTGGCCTCACTTCAAAGACCTGCAGGCAGGAGAGGCCGCGGGTTCCGTTTCCTTCTTCCTCCCCCGCGTCTTCCCCTGTGTGCTTTTCTTTTCTTTTCTTTTTCTTTCTTTCACTTTCCTCTTACAACTTTCTTTCCTTGGGTAGAGAAATGTCTAATCTCTCTATCTTCCCACAACTTCACAGCTCCCCTGCCTGCGCGCCCAGCTCTTCGTATTTCCTTTCTCGGAGGGAAAAGTCCAGAACTCGCCTGTTGTAGTTTATAATGGCAAGCTGAGTCTCAAGGTCGGAGCTGTCTCTACTTTACAACTTGGAACGATAACGGTTTAGGTGAAATAAGGAAAGCTCCGCCTTAAATTGCTAGACAAATTGGGTCACTACACCCCAACACATGGCTTCTTTGAATCAAAAACTATAAGAGTGGGAAAGAGTTGGGCAGGTCTGGCCACCTCCTCTTTGGAAGATAACAGGCCCACAGGGGCCACCGAATTCATCCAAAGCCACGGGGCTGCTCGTGAGAGGCAGAAACCACCTCTTTCGTCCAGGGCTTTCCATCCTGACACCAGGATTGCGGTGTGAAGAGACGTGTTCTCTGTCTTGGGTGATGGCCGCCAGAGGGACGGTGCCTCCCGCCTGTCCTTTTTGGACCGGAAGGACACAAACCAGGGCTTCTGCATCCCCAAGTCTGCTCGGAGCCCAGGCGCTTCGCAGTGCCCGGTCTGCTCTGATGTCGCATGTCTTTCTGTTCTGCTTTTCCTTCATCCTGAGAGGAGAAAAACATAAACAACTGCACCAAAGATTAAACATATGAAAAGATTAAGTTTTGGACCATGGAATTCCAGAGCTGATAGGAAGCTTGAACTCTTGCAGTCCACGCTGTTCACTTTCCACGGTAGGAAACTGGCCTCCGCGTAGTGACTTGGTGTTGGGAAACAGGCTGGGGCGGAGGCCAGGTTTACAGACTGGGCTTTCCTCCCCCTCTCATACCATGGAGAATCTGAACGGTGCTCTGTGTGACCAGTAATGCATTTAATTTACTGTGTTTGTGTGAATCTCACCTAATTACTTTCATACTTCAAGGACCTATGATATATAATAATCAGGATGTCTCATAAATTCGCTTTCAATCATTTCATTACTCCTAAAATATTTTATAATTACAACTTCTCATGCAATGCCTCCAACGGTTTCACGTATCAAATATCAAATTTATCACTCTTCTGGGCGATAGCCTAAACATGCAAGATTTCCCTTGTGCTGTATTTTTAGGAAAATATCCACTTTGGCTTTTTAACTTGTTTTTCTCCTGTGCTAACCATAAGGGCAATATTGATTTAGTTTTATTTTAAGAAATTTTCTGATAAATGGTTTCGACTAAAGGTTGAAAAATTTTTAAGGAAAACAACTTGTCTTCTACTCCTGTTTGTTTTCACCTTGGAGCACAGAGTCCCATGAGTCAATGTTTATAGTTAATCAAAAAAGGGCACATTACTTTCCCATTTTAATGGTAGAACAGGGACCTTTAACTTTCCTGGAGGCTTTGCTTTGGGGTTTATACAGAGCAGAACTTCCTTAACGCTAGTAATCAGACCCACAGGACATGTGTTAATTGTTCCTGACATGTAAAACTATCTACGGTATCTCAGCTAATAACACCACTGCAGACGTTTCACTTTTGAAAAGCACAGTATTGAAACCAATTACGTGTCTGTTGATTTACTTTGTCCCCACCTTCCCAGGACATTAGAATCGTTCATTCCAATAATGTCAAAATTCTAATTCCCAAATAGAAGCAAAAGTGCTGAAAATACAGAACCAACTTACAGCATATGCCATCACTGGCCAATGAGAGATGACTGCCAAACCAAAGCACATCTGGGCAAATTTTATTTGTGAAATCCCACAGAAGCATATAATTGATACAGTTTCACAATAGCTGATAGCTTCAAATAAAACATTACCAGGAGGTTAAATCACTCTAAGACTGGTTATCATTGGTTGCATTGATAATTTGGTGTAAAATGTTGGCTTTAAAAAAAATTTTTTAAATCAGCTACAAAAATTTTTTTTCAAGTTGGCTTCTTTTTATATACTCAGGCTTTGGAATTGTTGGCATCAATGAAAGTTCTTGTTTGCAAGACTTAGAAACCTACTCTGACTATCATAAGGAAAAAGAAACGTGGGGAGAGTATTGGTGGAGACATATGGAGGCTGGCAGGGTCGGTGGGAGGCCGGAGCGCCAGGCTGGGAAAATGCCCAGGAGCCTGGGGGTCCCACAGAGCTGGGCGGCCGGGCGGCTGGGCGGCCCCAACTCCTCCGCAGGTGCTGCTGCTGGGAATGAGCCTCCATCCATCCCTTCCCTCCTTACTACTTGCTCAAGATTCAAATGCCCAGAAGACAGTAGCTGATTGCCCACGTCTAAATCACAGGATCATCTCAGGGAAGGGACAGAGAGGCTCTGGCTCCTTTAGCCAGTTGTGCAGCTCCCAGGACTCCACACAGTGAGGCTTCCCCAAAAGGGGGCCAGAGACTAATAAAAAAGGAAATTGGGTGATAGAATCTCACTCTCTCACACACACACACGTGCACGAAATGACAAAAGTTTACCATAAATGTGCTGGTTTCACTTGTTTTTAAAAAGCCTTTGAGTTGGGGAAATGATTTTCTATTTCTGACAAAGTCCACTTTGAGCTTCGGAAATTGAATGCCCTGCACGGAAAACAAAACAGATGAGCCTCACGTCACCGTCGTAGCTGTGACAAGCCCAGTCATACAACGGCTCCTGGATTTTCCTCCTAACTCCAATCATAGGTAACAGACAGCGAGATCACCTATCCTGGGATCTTTGCCCCTTATGACAGATAACAAGATCTGGCCATTTTTCAACTAAAGAGAATACGTTAGTCTCACGTTGGATTCCAATGTTTGGTGAGCGTAAGTCAGATTTTTCTCATTTTTCACTTTAGGTGATTCCTATCAGCTTATAGTTGAATTTTCCTAGTATAAGATATAAAATGCAAAAGCATTATTTGCACATAAACGTTTCACTAAATGATGGCAAAAAAATGCAATTCAACATGAGCTTTACCTTTCATGATATTTTCACCATTTGAATAAAATAAAGTTAACTTTTTGAAAGGTCAAAATATCAATTATTTGTGTATTCATAGGCATTACTTTTCTACTAAAAAATGGAAATATTCTGCACCTGCTATTTTATAATCTATTTTAAAGCACAATAATGCATTCTGAAATATTTCTATTCCAATAAATATTCGCCCTCCCGAAAAAGGTCACAGTAATACTTTATTGCTTATGTGCTTACTAAAGTCCAGATGCTGCCCTTTAAATGAAAAAAGGAAGTGCTCACACTAAGAATTTTGCCATATCTGAGTACATTTTCATTAGATTCTAACTCTTCAAAAAGTGACCTTCACAGTGAGGAAAGAAGCAGTGAGAACTTACAATCACATTTGCTTCCTTAAAGAATTGTTTCCCATAAAAGATAATAATAATATAGAAGGGTGATGCATATTAGTCTATGCTAAATAATGGAACTCTTAATAACTATTTACTCATTAAATGAATAATGATTACATTTATATAGCACTAACCACATCAAGCACTGTTCTCATCGACTTTACCTATGTTACCTCATTTAGTCCTTACAACAACCCAGTGAACTAGGTATTGTTTCCATACCCATTTTATTGATGAGAAAGTTAAGGGTAGAATAGTTATGGAACTTGCCAAAGGTTTCATAGCTAATCTAAGAGGTCTGATTCCAGATCTATGTTCTTCATAGTAAGTTATTATTTTTTTTCAGTGCTCAGTCTTTCAAGAAAAGTAAAGGAAGCTCCCCCATTAATGCCATTTAAAGGCAAATTATGTAATCAGTTGGGATCATTGAAATAATCCTCCACCTATGCCAAAGTTTGGATCAAAGGGTATTACCATTTCATCCCCACAATATTACAGCCTATAAAACTGGAATAGAAGACCCCTTCCCAAAACATAGGTGTATTTAGAGAACTATCCCCAGAGTAATTATACCTTTCCTATCCCTTGACCAAGTATGTGGGTTTCCTCGAATATGATGGTTGTCGAGATGTGGCCTGTGAAGGTTTTACTCAAGATGCAGCGGTTGTTCCACACAAGCACGATTTGATGGTTTGGGTGCCAGGGGCACTTGTGTTTGCCTGAGAGAGTAAAGCAGTCCAGAGAGATATCTGATTTATAGCCAGAGAATAGCTTAATGAGTGAAGGAACCAAATCTCTGATGGTGCATTGAATTGTACATTAAAGTGCCAGTGCGGGGTGTCTCGAACAGCCAATCTTTACAGCAACAAATGATGTGTTTGGAGAAGTAGCCTGGACAGCCTTGAAGAGCCCAGCAATTACCAAAAGGGTTTCCAGACACGCTAGAGTTATCGGTCCCTGTTACAAACGCTAACTTCCGCCATCAGTTACTGCGTTCATTGGTGCCATTGAAGCCTACATCGCAGCAACTGGAACAAAAATGTTTACATTTGCCAGTGTTTTGTTTTCGATTAAACATCTCAGCTGCTATTTACATAGTTGAATGGCGTGGCATTTATACCATGCAATTTGATGTTAATTCTCTGTAAATATTTCTCCAACCAGAGACCTAAGTTCAAACGAGTTGTGAAAATGTCACTTAAAATAAAATAAACTTTAATTTAATCTTGATCACAAATTATTGTTAAACTAAGGCTGGAAACCTATAAAAATGAAAAATGGAAGGCCAAAGGAATTAACAGAGATACGCACATGTCCCAGGAAGTGACTTGCTTTTATGCTGCCGGGGCCTTTGAGGCCCTAGGGTGACTTATCTCCACGGAGGGTGAGTTGAAGGCGGTGGAGAGTGAGGCTGCAGAGCCAGGAGAGCCAGGACACAGCCAGGCTGGGCACCTGCGCCTCCCCTCCCAGCCCTGCAGTCCCTCCTGAAACAGGTCACAGCTGGAATGTTCCATGTGCTCACTCCCAGTTGCTGTCCCCCAACCCCAACCACCACCACTAACTGCTGGAGTTCATTCCTCATAGCTGGAAATGTCCAGTCCACCTGCACCTGAGCTCCCAGGGCCGGGCTGCTCAGCATCCCGTGCAGAAAGGAAACAGACGTGGAAGAAGGTCTGCCCAGTGTGCTGTGCTTTCTACCCCAAAACATCCTCTTCCCTTGTGATGTCTTCTTGTGTGCTTGAATAGAGAGAGAAGCCTACATAAATAAAGAATGTTTTAGACTTATCTTTTTTAACATTTATATGTTGATTTCTTCCCCCTAGAAAGATTCTGATAGAAATCTGGATTTAGGAGAAACAGGCTTTGGGGTAAGGCTTGCCTTATACGTACACGGTGTAAATGCCAACACTCACAGCTATACAGTATGATTTGAGAGATCCCAATCATGATCAAAAAAATAAAGTTATGTCCCCACAAATGTCTCCATGGGCTTGGCAGATACCAGTGACGAAGCCATGACTACCATCCTCTTTTAAACTTCCAGTAGCTCTAGGGAGGTAAACATCAAGTTGGCGCAGTCATTTACAATTCAGTGTGGATTCCTTTACTAGATTATTTTCCTCTGAGAATGCTAAATTTGATAAAAGAATAAGAACTTGACAGAGAAAGGAGAGAGAGCATTTTGGGGCAGGGGTGAGATGATGTCAAGGAAATTCAACAATGTATCTATTTTGCCAACTTCACCAAATTTGCCTTGGTTTGGAGTAAGATAATAATCCTTCCCTACTCTATTGAGTAAACTCAAACATTTTCAGCAGTGAAACAGGGGACATCAATTATACGGAATCGACTCTGTGTAAAGCAATAGAGGGTGGCAGGTCTATGTTGAAGTAAGAAGCACAAACTTCATCACAAGAACTGCAAATTTAAAAAAGTTATAAAACAACTTGGCTGGCCAATTAAGACCTATATGCAGCTACTAGGTTTTGACCCCTAATGTATAGTCCAATCTGAGTGAAGTCTCATGTAAGAATGATATGATTATAAACTTATACCGTGCAATACGTGTTATTTCTCTGAGGCAAACCAAAGGTAAATTTCTCAAGGTTCTTGCTGCCGCCTTTGGCAGCATTTGATGGATCCTTTATACATTTGTATTAGATGAAAATAAACCAGATTGCAAATCCTTTTTTAAAAAAATTTTAAACCATGTACCAAGTTTTTGGTCCAAATTGTGTAGGATAAGTTAAACTTAAATTGCATTCTATTAACCAATAGGAGTGTATTTCTGCAAGCATAGTTATGTTGAAATAAAGTTTTAAAAAGCAAAAAGCAAAAAAAAAAGAATGATATGATTCGGGAATTAAATTAAAACACAATTCAGCACCTAGGGAACACTTGTTAAATCAAGAGGATCTAGAAAGAACCCAATTCAGGGGCAATCACTAGTGAGCTTCTCTCTAATTTCTGTGCATATTTCTGATAAGGGTGGTGGTGAGTAGTTCGGTTACTTGGAAGTTTCCCGTTACGTGGAATGAATTAGCAGCACAGAAGGGGGCTGCAGAGGGAAGGGGACAGCAAAGTACCAACTTAGACATTTGGGAGCGCAGAAACCAGAAAGCCAGGTGTTCACCATCAGTATTCAAACAAACACAACTGTAAGTTCTCTTCTTTTGTTTCCATATCTTGGGAAAGAATACAGCACTTGCAGTGCCTACCTCAGAGGGGTATTATGAACACACACCATGTCAGTGCCTCCCAGGTACTTTGAAGATGAAAAGGACTAACTAGGATCCAGCCATGAAGTGGCGGCTGAGACATCCGTAACAATTAGAGCAAAATAGGAAGGAGGCACCACCGAGGCACTTGGAAGCGATACAGCCATGTATTAGTTTCTGTGCAAACCTTTTAATAATGAAAGGCTGTGAACTCCTCTTCAGATGAAAAGAGGCTCAACTGTGTCTTTAATTAGATCATCCTATTGGAGCACAATATAGTGATAAAGAAGATTTAATAAAGCATTTCGTCTTTTTATTACTTTGATTTGATGCAACATATCTGCTCATCCAAGCAAGATGTTTAACTTCAAAAGCAGTTCTGTCCACCCTCCCCTGGCCAATAAATAACTCCCAGGGGGAAAACGAAAACAATATATTTGGAGCATCCCTCTGCTGCTAAGTGATGAAAAGATTCATCATTTTTTTCTACCGTGGACACAGGTCTTTAATTAGCCCTTTACTTTTCTCCCATTACTGGTAGGATGTTTAAGAGTTTAAATGTTGCTAGTTTTTGATTAAAACATATGGCAAAGTAATTTGGGGGGAAAGTCTAATTACTCAACAACCATGGTAAGACTTCCCTATTTGACATGATCCTGGATAGGCCCATGAGACTGGGAATTTTAGGAATAAACAAAATTAAGTCATAAAATTGTTGGCACAGAATGCTCTGTATCATGACAAACTTACTCTAAACATCTTTCCTGCACATAGATCTGTAATTAGATTCAGTGCTTAAATTTAAGATTGTGGCCAGCCCAAGCCTTGAAACACATACATAGAACATTTAGGAGGTCAAGGAATTGATTTTTGGAATTTTTCTGCTTCATCTTAACAATAATATTGGCATAGATGTACATATAAGCCAGACAGCCACCCCGAGTCTTTATGTAAGAAAACCTCAGACAAACACACTCACATAAACGGGTAGACACTGAGTGAGTAGCTGGACGAAGATGAAAAGAAAAAGATGGAAAAACCGGAGGGAGGAAACTAAAAGATTATCAGCAAGGACAGGAGAGCGAGTGATCCACGCAGTTCATTGCCTTAACTCTGCCAGATCTGAAAACCATTTTGACTTTTTTGTCCTTAACAAAAATTTGACTATGTTAATGAATCCACAGGCTCTCATGGAAACTGACTTAAATCCTCAGGTGAGCAAACAGAGAGTGAGAGAAGAAAAGTCTCAGATAAGCCTGTCAGCCATAATATTAAGTAACACACAGAATTTCCTCAAACCTATTTTTTCACATGACACAAACAGATTTAAAAACAATAGTCATTCCCAACATTTCTCTTCCACAAGAAACCACTGGTTTCTACATTTCCCGATGTGAGTTCCTTACTACTATCCTCATACCTTTGGAATCAAAGAGACCTGAATTAAAACTTCACCTTAATCATTAACACGGTCTTCAGTTGTCTTATCTGTAAGACTGGAAACAATCATATAACTCCGCTTCAGTCCTCGAGTTTGGCCCTTGTACCAGCATTTTTACATTCATTTGTATATTCTCCTACCAATTTGTCAGCAATGATATATCAACATTACATGTAATAAACCGTACATATCCAGGTTAAATTATTTATTATTCATAAATTCTCCAAATGCAATTTGCTTGGGGAGTTTTAACTGGATATTTGGAAGTGCACAGACACAGATTTTAAGTGAATTTCTAGAGAATGCAACATGTCACACTGCAGGGCGTGGCCTGACCCGTCCTGTTTCTTGCACCTAGGAGGGGACGAGACCCAGAACCAAACCTTCTCACTGGCGTTGGACAGCTCCCGGGCGTCAGTCCCGACTGCAGGGATCAGGGAGGGTCCTGCTGGCAGGCGAAGCGAGACACCCAGCAGTGGGCTCCACACACCGTACAGCCTGCCAGTCCCCCGGCCAGAGCAAGCTCAAACCCTGATGCAAATTAGGCCCCGAGATTCAAGGCAAGTTACTAGAAAAGGGACTTAAATGACAGGCTCTTAGTCAAGGTCCTCCGGCTATACGTGACAGAAACCAACTCAATCCAGAAAACAGGAGAACTTTTTGGAAGGAACTGGGCTATCTAATGAAACCCAGAGATCTTTCCAGGGCCTGAAAAACCACCGACAACCCAGGCAGGTCTGTCTGCCTGTCTGTCTCTTGCCCCTTGCCCTTTTCTCCCCCCTGTCCGGTGGAACATGCTGTCCAGCCGCTCTCACGGGGACCGCACTGAGCTGCCGCAGCCCACGTCGGTTCCACATTTCCCGGAGGACACTCTGAAGGCCCCTGCTTGGATCAGATGACACTACCCGCCTGCCAGAGGATCGAGCCTGAGCTGGAGCTAAAGCTCTCAGGAAAAGAAGCCATCGTGAGCATCGTCCCCAGAAATGTTTCAGCTACAAAAAGGGACAGAAACTCTGGAACAAACCAGCAACCGAAGCAACCCATGCTGCGCCTCGGCGTGCGGGGCGCGTGGCAATAGTGTTCCTCGAGCTGCGTCTGCCTTACGGGAAGGTGAGCTCTTAGGCCCGAGCCTGGAAGGTGGAGATCAAGCAGGCCTGGTGGCTGAGAGGGAAGGAGGCCGAGCTTCGGAAATCCGACGGGCAGGCCCATCCCCAGCACGCGAGGCCCAGAGCAAGAGTGCACGCAAAGGCCCACAGACTATATGTCTGAATACATAAAATTATCAATCTGGCACGCAAACCGTTAAATAGAATGTTTTATCCTGGACAAATACGCCTTCGTCACAACCTGCAAGGCCGGGTTCGGACGAGGAATCCTCAGACTCCTCAGAGTTCCACGTGGGAAGCCGGCAGCACGACAGAGCTGCCCGAGGGCCACTCCCGGTCCCTTCCTCCTCTGGCATTGGAGAGGGGCCTGGCTCGGGCTGTGGGCGCCCCAGCCCACACTTCCAAACTTCGCCCACATGCCACCCAAATAGCCAGCCGTTGGGTTCAGGTGATAAGAAGTGCAGACCCTGAGTAGGGGCAGAATTTCAGAGTCCCTGGGAGCCAGATCATAGCCTAGAGCAGGGCTTCCCGAACTCTAAACTATCGCATTTTGTGCAGGATGAGTGCTTCTTGCTGGAGGGAAGGAAAGCGGTCTTCCTGTGTGTTGTAGAATGTTTAGCCGCATCCCTGGCCTCTGCCCTCCCAGGTGCTATAGCACCTGCCTAAAACTATAACAACCCAAACGGTCTCCCGCCATTGCCACGAGTCTCCTGGGGCTGGGAGGGGACTCACTCTCGGTTTGGAATCACTGACCTAGAAGGGAACCGCTTGTGCTGTGAGTTGACAGAGTTCAAGCTGGGCTGCAGTCAGGACGGGGGGCCTCTCGAAAGCCCCGGGGGCAGGACAGGGACAACAGCTTGCCAGGCTCTGTGTCGGCTGTCTTCACGGAACTGTTTTCTCTCATCCTCCTAACAACCCAGACAGGTGCATGCTGTGAATCTCATCTTATGGATGAGGAAACCGAGGTTTGTGGAATTTCAGCAACTTGCTGAATTTTACACATCTAGAAACAGGCAGAACCAGTCATCAAACTCAGGTCTATTGGCGCCGACCCAGGCTGGGCTGGGCTTCAGATACGCCAACTAGAACCTCAGACCTTGAAGTGACCCTCGTAGTAAAGTGGCCCCAACTCCATTCTCTGTCAGATGTGGAGCAAATTTGTCAATGCTCAACAAATGGTATCCAGTGTTAAAGAATATGAGAGTGTTTTTCTGTTTAGAAAAATATCCAAGAGATGAAGAGAAGGTTATTCCTAACTTTAATAGCAACGCTATCGTTTTTAAAAATTCAAATTTAAGTGAAAACAATCCACATCCCCCAGCCTCTAACTCATTAGTTAACATAACTTTAATGAAAGTGAGAATCTGCTTTTTTAACACCAGTAAAGATTATGTATGTGCCATTAGGCAAAGATCAAAGGAAGATGTATATAAATTAAGGTGCATAACTATGTGAGTAGGGCCATAAAATCACTAGCTATGGTTCTTTAAGGGCAGGGTGCATATCTTTATTTTGTATCTTCCGTATGTGATACATAAAATGCCCTTAAGAAACTTTGTTGAACGAATGGCTTTGGATGTCTCTAGCTAATTTTAGTTCAAGAAATACCTTTTCCTCTACCCACAGGAAGATTTTTGGATAATTGCCTCAACTTTTTATTTAATTTTAGTGATATAAAAACAATCTAAGAGAGAGCCATGGAATGTATCACATTTAAAAGTTTCAAAACAAATTCTGTGCTTGATGCAATGCAGTTTCCATTAAGCAATGTATCCAGCAAAGCTAAATAAGCATGTGGCATCCAAAAGCTGACATGCATTAATAAGTACATTTGCATGCACCGGGCCCAGGATATAGTACACAAGGGCAAAGGTTAAACAGTTGGAGGCTCTGGCTTAATAGCAGACCTGAACTGTTATTTAAATGTCACAAATGTCAGTGTTCGTCTTCAAATGGCATTACAGTAGGATTAGTGTCCTAAGCCTTGTTCCAATTTATGGAGAATCAGGGAGAATGATTCTCGTCAACTTGGTCCAACGCAGGAGAAGATGGATTTTCCTTTACCCCTTGGTCAGCTTTTATGAGTTTTCCAGACCCTACCTTTCCCAGCCTGCGTGGTGGATGGAAACTGCCAGATCTGTGCGGAGGCCATGTGTGCGCAACAGAATCTGAAAGAGTTATGGCTCATCGAGAAACCAACGAAGAAAAGCCTGCCACTCTCAGGCACCTTCCCCCCACCCCGGCCAGGGCTCCCTGCAGTTGCGAGAACCCGCAGTGGCATAAGTGGCAGGACAGGTGTGGGACCAGCCAGCCCGGTTGTCCCGACACCAAGGCAGACCAGCCCACGCTGCGTCCCCGTCAGCATCCCTTGTCTTCACTCAACTAGTAAAAGGCACATGACTCCGCAGCTCTTCAAATCCTGATGTTTTGTTTTAATCAGTTATCTTTGTTATCCTTAGTAGTACAATAAATGTGTTTGAGCACCTACGATGTACCCAGTGCGATGTACCCAGTGCGACAGGCCCGGCATCTCATCTCACTTTAAGGCTCGCAGAGCTGTGTGAGGCAGGTGGGATTGACACTAATTTTAAATAATAAAGATAAAGCTACTTGGCAAGGATTACCTGATTTCAGGCACCAACTTCTTGACAACTATGGAAATGGAATGACTTGCAGAGAGAGAGGAGGCAAAAAGATCTCAAGGCCACAAAGCTTTAACCCCTTAAAGTGCTACCAACCGTGGACAGGAATAGGGGGACGCATCTCAAATGGGCTGCAGCATTTGAGGTCTTGGCCTCCAAGAAGACACCCAGATGGCAGGGGTGTGCCGTTCAAGATGGTCAACAACCTCCAAGCGACAACGGCCCTTTGTTCCACAGAGCTCTGGGCCTACGACAGGATTGGGTTTTCAAACAGAAGGGGGAGGCTTTCCTGCCACCAAGACACAGGGTTGTCAGAGGTGGTCAGGGAGACCTGATGTGAGCCTCCTGAAGCTCTCCGAGGGGAGCGGCAGGAAACGGCAGGCCAGGTGGGCAAAGGGACACAGCCGCTTCCCCACTCCAGCCCTTTCCAGCTCCCAGGCCTTGGAGATTTACAGTAATTTTAGGAAGGAAATGAACTGCTGGTTGTGTTTGGGGGTGTGGGGGGGGGGTGTGGGGAGGCGGCACAAGGCTGCAGAGAGTCCACAGCAAAAATATTTGAGCAAATAGGAGGAGTTGGACACACACTGACATCTCCAGCAAGCAAACACTCGGGACCACCAGGCCCCTCGCCAGTAAGTTTTAAAGGAAGTGTACTACCTATTATTCCTTTCTTCATTCCAGTTTGATCAGATGACACAGATAAACAATCATATACATACCTGTCGTTGGGCCATTGACAATTAATGAGCTAATGCAAAAAATACAATAAGCTCGATGTAACACTGCAAAGCACAGCTGAGTGTTTAATGGATAATAACTACCCTTCATATTCTGTAAACGTAAAATGTACTGAGTATCTGCTAGGTGCCAGGCATTAATAGGCACTTTCACATATTTTATCATTTTTCCTCCCAATAGTTCTATAAGATAGGTGATATTATTCACCCCTTTTATAGCAAAAACAATCGTGTCTCAGGGAAGCTACAGGACTCAGCCAAAATCTCACAGCTAGAAGACTCTACACTGAGGTTTCTGAGTCTGAAATTCTTGCTCTTTTCATGTCTGCAACCTGACACTTCAGCAAGGCAAGTAGTTCCCATAGGAAGTTGCAAAGAAGAACTTTATGAAAGGTCATTATTAAGTCTAGATTTTATTCTAAGAAACCTTGCGTAGATAGGTCCAGGTTGCTAACCGTAGTAGCATCCAGTGCCTAGACACTTTAATTTGGAGCTACATGGATGAAGTAAAGATTTATCATCATATTTTTAAAATTATTGTTGAAAGAATTGGAATTTGGTGCCAAGATCAACCATCATGTCATTCCACATAATCCAAGTTTACCTGATAATTTGGTCTTGTTCACTGTGGTCAGTTCCGCTGTTAAGGTCTCTTATTTGCTTATTTTCAATCTTTCATGCAAACACACAAACCCTACACACACACACGCACCCCAAAAAAGCAACTCTTGTTTTGTGTTTTTAAGGTTGGATTTAGTCCATATTTGTTTTTTTGAAAAATGAGCTTCCAAGTCTAAACAAACTATGAACGTCCTCTGCTAAAAACTTTACATTAAGAGAAGCATAATAAAAACAACAACAACAATATACAGCTTCAAGACGTGATTGGGAAAAACACAGATCTTTTTTAAAAAGTTTTTGATCTGCATTTTTATGCCAAATCTGAACATTAGAACCTACTATCTAGCATCATCTCAATTGATTTCTCAGAAAAAAATATAGAAAAATCTTTTTAAGTTGGAGTTCAAATTTATGTTGTAAGTGATTGGACTTTTATTCTGATGTCTATGTAAGAAAATGTTATGTTCTCATACTTTTTCTCCTTTGCTAGCATACTAGACATTTGCATCCCTCCTAAAATGTTTGAGAATCAGTTGGTCCTAAAGACCGAGTATATACTAACCTACGGAGTAGCTGCTTTACTGATAAGAAGTAGAAATGGGAGACTGGGAAAGTCTCATTTGAGGGCAGGGTGTCCGGGGCAGTGGGGGCAAGAAGAAACAGAATCCAGGGAAACAAATGTTCTTGGGCCACAAACAGGCTTTTCAGTTTGTAACAAAAATCCAATTCAACTTACAAATTAACCTATTTTAATAATCTGAAAATAATGTCTACATTAAGCTAGGAAGTAAAACTCATTCAATTAAGAAATTAAAAATATCAATATGAACTAAGAACTTTCTGACGGTAAATGTATAATAGCTCTTTTGTTACTTTATAAAATAAGTCCAGGAAATATTTTGATAGATTAATACTCCAATGAGTAGCAAGTTACATGTTTCCAGCACAGTAATACAGTCTGCTCTGTTGAGCACCAAACAGAAAATTACAAAAATACCCACTGGATAACAATCCGCACACTGTTGAATTTTAGCAGGTGGAATTCCAGCTTGCCAAAGACTCAAAATTAGGAAACTGCTCTTCTAGCCATCTCTAGACTACTCACTCTTTATTTGGTGAACTGAAAACTGTAGGAAGATTGTCCTTAAGTATGTGATTAGATCTTGAACCAATCTTTTGTTTTCTACTACATTCCAAAGAAGTCTTTATGCCGGACAAATAACTCAACAGTATCCATTATAAAATGGATAAAGGAGAAAGGATGAAACATCAGTAAATGCAGACCATGAGATTTCTGAAGCTGAATCTTGCTTCTGCATATTTATCCAGTTTATCCAAAAGGCAATAATGAGAGTTACTAGATACATCAAAGAGAGGAGGCCCCTTTATTGGAGAGAATAAAATAAAATAGCTAAGCTGCACGTGGAGATTTACTTCGCTACAGTTATTTTCTTGTACTAAGGTGTCTTTAAATGTTTTAATTTAAATACTACATGCCATTAAACGATATAAAGAGTTTTATCCCTCCTGGACACAAAAATAGTCACAAGTGTTACATTAGTAACTCAGTGAGCCATGAAGGCATGAGTTGTAAAACATTTAATATAGGACCACGGTGGTTATTCACAACTGAATAATGAATTGCATGTCACACAAGGCATGATAGTTATCTGTGTTGCTGGAGTTATAGCTGAGGAATTATTGGTCTCCCTTATCTGAAAGACCAAGTGTAGTGTGAGATCAAAGGAGGCAATAATTGTGCAGGAAACAACATCTAAAAAAAAAAAATTCCTCTGAGGATGAGAAACTGATTTATAAAGTTCAAGATTAGTCAGTACTGAGTATCATTTTAGGTTACCTAAATCAGATTAAGCATTTCTAACAATACTTTGAATAGGCTCTGGGCAGCAGAAACAAACACTAAAACATTACCAAATTGCCAAGCTAGGGATCCCTTCTGGGGACTGAATGAAACAGTATGTGAAGTTATTCTCAGCCATTTACATAGCATGGGAAAAGCCCATATAATAAATGCAACATGATTGCATAAATTTGTTTCATGGAAAAAAGAACATGATTCTTGCAGTCTATTCCAGACGCCCCTCAGACCAAATTGAATCTCTGTAGGCAAAGGAGACAGCAAGAGATTCCTGGCCCCTGCCAACTGATGGCACCCAGGATTTTCTAAATTACCAGCGTCTGCTGGCTCAAGTATGGGCACAAGAAGCATTTGAAGCAGATTGAAGGGCAGTTCAAATCAACAGCTAGTCCTTGAATAAGGTACCAAGCTAGATTATTTCACCCCCTTACCAAAGTACTCCAACAAAGAAAACTTGGAACTCACTAACAACTGATTACAGGACATAATTCACTACCGTCCTTAAACACTTACAGAGACAGAAAACACAGCATGGCTTTCCCGCCTTGCACAGGCTTCCCTCGCAAAACCTCTTCCCTCAAAACATTCTCCATTCAAAACTCACTTAAGTGTAAATGAAAATTTTTCATATAAGCTCTATGCACTATTAACTATCTACACATCTAAAACTGGGTGTTTGCAAAGAAGGAAAAGAAAGATTGACAATGGTTATCTCTGAGTAAGATTAAGGGTGCCTTTTAGTTGCACTTTTATTTTCTATTTATTTTCCTAGATGAATACAATAAGTATATATTACCACTATAATAAGAGAAAAACAAAAAAAGTTTAGGAAACATTCACAATGGGGATTTCAAGTATAGATAATAGACGTCTTTTCATTCCCTGCTTTACTTGTATTTATGTCTCCTTTTCCAAACACAATTATGTTTCTAACACTCTCCATTTCTCTCTGTTGACTCTTTGGAATGTTCTATTGAGCACTTGTGTCTCATCTGTTTTGCCTACCAGTGGAAAAAACCTCTGGAGATACTGTCACGCAGCACTAGGTTAAGACTCCAGGGAGCCAAGTGCGGGTTTGACCCCCCGCTAAGCCTGCAGGATCACAACAGCCGGAGCTTTCCTCCTGATTTAAAGACATGGTCTTCTACGACCATTTACCTTGCTGTGGTCTAACAACACAACTTTAACACTAATTAATTCTATGCAACTACCATTCCACAGGAAAATAATCCTGAAACAAACCCATTTCTTTGCACATTTTGAAACTTTAGGGATAATATAGCTGGTTGTGGTGAATAAACCAACATGTATAGTTAATACAGAAAGCAGGAATACGGAACCAACTGTGGATCCAAAGTTTGCTCTGTATCAACCACTGTTAAGTTTGAATGACATTAATGTCATCTTTTACCTTCTGTGTTAGATATTTTAATATAGGTCAAGTCTTGTCTTCTCCCTGAAGCTCCCCTTGACCACTCACCAATGGCGGTCTCCCTACATATCCATAGCCCTGTCTGGGGTTTGCTCACCTGGTCCATTTGGACTACCTTGTACCAGTGACAGTTATACATATACATATATATATATATATATATGGCTCCAGAAGCCCCTCAAACCAGATAGATAGATAGACAGATGAGTCCACTTGGGAAATCCATTGGGAAATACACATGACCTATGCCCATCCTGTTGTCCTCAGTGTGTCGTGAGTTCTTTACACCATTTTGCAGCCCCCACTCCCTCCCCATCTCCGTGGCTGGCACCCTGCCCAGCAAATATCTCTTGGTTGGTTGGCTTGAAGGGCTAAGCTTGGCCTTACTTTCTCAATCGACCAACCAACCATCTTCAACTGGGCCCAGCTCTGCTGTCATAACTGAGGAGACCGCATGGTGGGGGCAAAAGTGCCCAGGCTGGGAGTCAGGACATCAGAACTCCAAGTTGCAATCCCGCTAATCACTATCCATGTGCCCTCGGACAGGGGGTTTCACCTTCTGGGCTTCAGTTCCGCCATTTGTAAAGTCAAAGTGCCTGGCTGGGCAAACGTGAAGCTCTACTCCAGCTCTTAATGCTCTGATGCAACATGTTCAGCACCTCGTTTAGAGCTGCATTGTCCAATACGGTAGTCACTTAACTCACACGGGCCATTTAAATTCAAATGCAAATTAACTGAAATTAATTGTTAACGAAATTTAAAATTCGGTTCCTCATTTGCACTAGTCCCACTTCAAGTTCTTAATAGCTGCATGTGACTGATGGCTACTGTATTGTTCAACAGATATGGAACATTTCTATCATGACCAAAAGTTAGGAAAGAACTGGTGTAAATGGTATCTTCAATATCATAGCTGTCCTAGTGGTGTGCTGCCAACATATCCAATTAACTTTTATTAAGTATATGCCTCTTATTTCATTGCCACTTTTAGTACTCATAATTCATGGATTACAAATGCAACAAGTACATTTTTTTAACGTGACAGTCACTTACAAATGCTCCTTTTTCTTGGAAAAAATATAGCAACGAGTATCATGATTATAGCAGCAAGCTGAAAAACAGGAGCCTGTGCATGTCTTCGCGTGTCCTGTCTCTTCCACTTAGATGATTTCTCCTTCCTCCCAGGCTCCTCCCTAGGCCCAAATTCATCAAGATCCCTCCCGCAGTCATGCTGCGGCAAAGCTGGGAAGAACTGCTTCCAGACGCAGCCACAGCGCCTTAGCAATGGCGGTCAGAACAGTAGTTGAAAGAGGCTGCACAAGAGAGATGCCTCAACAGCCCGGAACCGTGCTGCCTTGCCTCAGCTTGCGTCATCAGATATGCAAAAGCTACACGGCGATTTGCTGAGGCTTGAGACTGCCTGACAAGGCAGTAGCTAAGTTCACCAAAATACACACTAAAAGGAGGGGATCAAATAAACCATGAAAGAAAGATCCTTCGGGTCATTAGCAACAGCTGAGGCACTCTGCCCCTCATGTGCATGCAGAGAAATACCAAAATTCCCTGCCCAACAGCCCCGGTGGACAACATGGAACCAGCTTTTGCAAGCTTGTAAAGTATCAGCCCTGTCCGGAAGAAAGGCGGGCTCCCTGCAGTAAAATCTATTACATTGTGTTTTTGTTGCTCAATCGTCTTGTACTCCAGGACAAATGCCACCATCTCTTACCTATTGAAAGTAATGTTTTCCTCCTCAGACCTGCCATAACACTTCATATCATTCTTGAGGTCCTTGCTATGCACGCTCAGGTAGCCTGTCCATTTCTTAATTCCCCTGCAAGACTGTAAGATATGACCTGTACCTAGTGCTCATATTTTCCAGTATTTTAGCACAATGAGTAACATACTAGGAGCCAAATACATATGTAATCTGACAATGAATGGATGAATCAATGAAGAGAATGAACCGATGGATGAATGAATGAAAATTTTATTCATGAATGAATGAATATTTTATAGAGAATCTGATTGCTATGGCCCCAAAATAACCTAGGTCTTACAGTGACCCACCTTTATGCAGTTTTTCATCCATGACTTACTTAAATCCCTTTTCTTTAAAGGGACAGGCCATACTGGTCACAAATAACAATTAATGTCCAGCAATAGGACATTAACCACTAGGATCTGTTGTTGATGGATAGGAAGGTATTCCATGGTCACGTTCCCTGAACTCTACCTTATTTTCTACTTATTCCTTCTTCATTTAAAATCATTGTTACAATTCCTAACGTCATACTTAATTGGGTTCAAATAAAATTATCTGGACATAGTAAATTTTTTAAATTGTGCATGCCAATGTTAATCATTATTAGCACTTGTTTTCTCATAATATTTCTAACTCAGCAGCAGAAGGGTTTCCCCCACTTTTCCCAAAGCTAATTATAGGCATATCGAAAATTAACCATAACTGAAAAATATTATTCACAACAAACATTTCACTCAAACAGTTAACATGGGTTCACACTTCTCATATACATCATTTTCCATAATCTCAGGCTACGCAGACTTCTCTAATTTTAACTTTGCGGCACGGCTCTGACACTACCTGAAGGCCACTCATAAGCCCCTGTCACACCCACTGAACTGTCTTTGTTGGACTTCTCCAAACTTTTTAAATTCTTCTTATAGCTTAAGAATTCATATTTTTCAAATGTTAGTGTCTATATTGTAGTGTCAAGTGAAAAAATAAAAATAATTTATATTCTACAGGGAGAAAAATATTAAGACAGCCATAAAGTGAGCTTGGAAATGAAAATATTTCATTGTATAATGTGATGTTAAGTGTTTGATGACTTTTACTTCATTAAAATTTCCATGTTTACCTAAAAATCATACCGCTAGGTGTTAATTCTACACATTTAACTTGCATATATGTAAGATAATACATGTATAATGTTATTCATTATCTCATTGTCTATAAAAATAAAAGATTGGAAACTGAATGTCCATCAACAGGGGACTAGCGAAATAAATTAAGACACAGCCATTCAGTGGAATGATATGCAAATGTCGGAAGAATGAGAATGCTTTCTACACAACACAGGGCAAAGTAATTCGTTCCATTGTTTTCTGTAATAGAAAATACACACTATATCAAGGTCCATCAATAGGGACTAGATAAATAACTTGTAGCACAAGTTATCGGTAGAATAGTATGTGATTATGAAAATGAGGCTACTCTGCCCATATGCAAAGATTTACAGGATATATTGTTAAGTGGAAAAAAAGCAAGAGTAAAAACAATACTTATAGTGCGTCAACTTTTTGCTTGAAAAGAGAGGAGAATTTCAGATCTATTGGCATAAACAAATTCTGAAAATGTTCACAAAATGACTACGCCAGGGAGGTAAAATCAGGCACGTGAGGAACAGAAAGAGGAGCAAAAGTTTTCACAACATACCCTTTTTTATGAATGTATGACCTATTCAAAACAGTGTTAACTGTATATTTCCATTATCATTGCTATGTTTATTTAATGAATGGATTATAAAACAATCCCCAATGTATCATTCTCTTGCCAAATTTCTCTCCTGCTCTCTGCCCTCCTCTGCACTCACAAAGACCATGTGACAGGAACCGCTCAGGCACACGCAGCACTTCAGAAAGAAACTGGTTTTGATCCTATTTAAAATCTAATAACAACTATGCTAAATAACTAAGTAATTTGGGGAACATGTTTGCCTAAAAATGAAATCTGGGGTGTGTGGGCTGGGTAACATCCAAAAATTTAAATACCACAGAATTAATTCTACCTGCTTTTTGCTAACATTTACTGTTCTAATTGTCAGTAAGCTTAATAAAAATATTTTCATGTGCGAATGAAGGCAAGAATGATCAACCACTCTCTGAATAATTAATACATTTTTATGTCACTAGCTGAAACAGATTTTAATAAAAGAGGGAAGGTAACTAAATAGCCATACTGAACTTTCCTTTTTAATATCACACCAAGTTTTTAAATATTTAAGCCATTAATCTATATTTGGAACCCTGTAATTATCTGAGGTCTTGTGCAGCCTTCCATTTATTAGAAATAAATTCGCACACAAGAAAAAACATTTGAATTCGGTGTTCAAAAGATCCTCTCAGCAAGAGGTAATAAAATGTCAACCTCATTTAAATGAGACATTACTGACCCCCATTAGTAGGACATGTGCTTGGCTTGGCTTTTCCTAATGGTGGTGATGGATTTGCTCTTGTCCATCCACACACCCCTGCCCTGTCCTCTTATGACCCAGGGCAGACATATGCTAGACAGCTGGCTGGCCCAGGTCTGCGGCCACAGAACAAAGCAAACCTTGCTGGCCCACACAGAGACTGAACCTGTGACCCTGTTCTCATTAGCTCAGTGCCCTAACCACCTGAGCCACACAGCCACAACAAGTATAGAATTTGAACTTTGTGTAGATAGATGTCTGCGTGTGGGTGTCAAAGCCAGGTATGAAATCATATGGAACAACAGGCACAAAACTGGTGCTTAGGTATTAAAGGAGGGTGCTGCGTCCTCCTATAAATTAAATATCTTGCATCTCATGCCCTAGTGGCATTTTCCAAGCTGAGAATCAAAATATAATCACATTAAAAGGAATTTTATTTCAATTCTGAAACACAATTCAGTATGGTATCAACTCTGAAACAAAAAAATCAATCACTGAAATCAGTAGCTGGCCAGCAGGTGTTAGGACCTCCCAGTAAGAAATAGAGTCCATGTCTCGTATGACCCGTGTTCTACTAGAGCTTTGGACTAAGTGGGGAGTAGAGAGGTAAGAACAGCGGTTGATAGAGCTCGAGGTGAGAACACGGGCCAAGAATGTGTGGTTGGAAGACACAGAGGCTGTTTATCCGGGCAAAGCTTCATGGAAAGATACCTACACTTACTCAGTTAATCTGGAACTTTTGGTGAGTGTCCAGTGCACCTCTGTGTCTCAGGACCTCTGGTTATAGAGATCTACTAACAGGAAGGGGACCTCCTCTCAGAGAACACATGATCATGCAGAGAATCACTGAAATCTGGATTCCCAAGTTTTTACTTAGCCCTGAACAGACAGTTATTCTGGTGCCAACTTCTAAGGGTCACCCAGACGGTAGGCCCGATGCAATATTCACCAAAGTCAGAAAATCGATTAGATGAGCTATGTAACCACAGTGCGATATGAGCAGTCTCAATGCCGGTATTTTATTTCAGGGGATGAGATGAAGTTCAGCGCGTAGCCCTTCCTCCGCACTCATCTGAATGAGCTCTCCATCAGGAATGACCTAAAGTAGGATCCTGGTCACACCTCCGGGGCACGACACTAACCCCAACCACTAGGAGACAGCACTGAACTCATACCTTGGGTCACGAGAATTATATTTCAAGTCAACTATCCAAAAATACTACTTCCAAACTCTTCCTCTCTTGAAAGATATAATGCTTTTCAGCATAAAGTTCCAATTCCTTACCTTGACATCCAACAGAAATTCAAGGCTAAATTTTCTCTGTCTTTGCATCTCTGTCCTAGCAAAGAACATCTCACATAAATCAGAAGCCTCCCATCAGCCTTAGAGGGGAGAGAAAGAAAGAAAGAGAGAGAGAGAGAAAGATAGAGAGAGAGAGAGAGAGAGAGAGAGAGAGAGAAAGGGAGAAAGAGAGAAAAGGAGGGAGGGAGGGAAGAAAAAGAAAGAGAAGGAAAGGAAAAGAGAAAGAAAGAGAGAGAGAGAGAGAGAGAGAAAATAGGAGCTTCCCACATAAAGGAGCTCAGTCAATGATTAAAACAGGAAACAAGTGAATGACTGAACCCCATCCTGTTTTATCTTTCCACAGTGCCTCTGTCCGCTTCTCTTCCTGAACCCCTCCCTCCACTCACACTGGTCTTGTCTCCCCATGAGTGCTGGCGGTCTCCTTCCATGCTCGCTGAGGGTGTTCTCTCCAACGGAGGGGATTATCATTTACTGAGTGCTTATAATGTACCACTTTACATATGTTCTCTCAATCCTAAAAGAGTAGTCACTATTACATCCATTTTACGGAAGACATTCAGCAAAGCTGAGTTAACTTCCCAAGATTGCACAGCTAGAGAACAGTGAAACTAAGATTTGAACCCAAATCTGTCTGGCTCCAAAGCTCTTTTCTCCCTTCCTGGGAATTATTCTCCCTTCATCTCTCCAAATTATGTCTCCAAAAGTGCTTTGTCTCTCAAAGTTTAGCGCAAGCTTCAATGACAGGGACACTGCTGTCCCCTCCAACTCATAGTGGTCCCTCATTCCATTAACTTGGCATTATTAACTCAGGGTCTCAGGTGACAATCATGGACTGCCTCAGCTCTCCATCTGTTGTTCCTTTCCATTGTTCCTTTTAACTTTTCATTAATCCACTGCTTCTCGGCCTACCTGAATTGAAAGCTCACTGAGGGTAGATTCTACACGTTGTAAATTGCTGTGTCCCTTCACAAGCATGGAAGGGACTTCCGCATGCCGTAGGCGCTCAACAAACATGCACTGACTGATTCATGTGGCCACCCCACCTTCCCACCAGAAACCTTTCTACTAAGCCCTGTTGTAATAAAGAAACACTCTTTAAAGTATTTACCTCCTAAGGTTATTGTAATAAAGGGAGAAAATTGGAAAGCTTTGAAAATTATGTTTTTAAAATATTTTAAAGCTTTTACTTATAAAAATTCTAGAGCATCTCTGCTTCTAAAAAGTCTACCACACCAGTGTTAGTGAGATCATCTTGCTAAGATTTTCCCTGTTTCCTTTAAGTACTCTCATTTTCAAAGGTTAATTACCTGGTTGTAAAAGTGCACTCCAGAATGAAATTTAACCTATGAGTTCTCCATCTTGAGGTGAATATTCCTAGCAGGTTTTTTTCCCCCAAAATTAGAAAGCCATCTGTTTAACCAATTCAAATACATACATATAGAAGAATAAAAAAATAGGAATACAAAGGTTCACAGATTTTAAGCACTTGTGAGTATTTGTAAAACACATTATGACTTTGATGCTTGGAAAAAATATGAAGTGGTGCTTTCAGCTATAAATCAGCACCAGCCAATAAAGCTGAGCTGGCATTGGGGATATCTTTCGGACAAAATTTTTTTCAATCGTTCAAAATGTTGATTATTTGTGGGCCACAGAAAAGGAGGATTTGTTATTTTTGAATGGTTCAATTTCTTAGGAAGTTAAAAACCATAATTTGGGAGAACACCAAACAGAATGTGGTTCTTATTAATATTTATATAACTCTTCCTACAAAACTTTTCCCTTCTCCAGCCTAGCTCCCATTAGAACCAAACTAAACATGTTGACAGCTCCAAGTTAGGAAGGTGTTAGGCCAATAGTCCACCCGTTTGAGAAACTGGATCATTCATTCAATATCACTTTACTAGTTTTCTTCATGAGCCAAATACATGGGGACAGACCCTATTCTTCAGGGTTTAATCACATGCAAGTGGCAAAAACCACAGAACACAGCTCCTAATCCTCTGGGCCTTCAACCATGGACTCACTCTGTGCACACGTGTCGTTCCATTTTCATTAGTATAAATAAAACCCTGACATTTTACATGTTCAGAAGGGGATGGATCTCAATGTTTGTGGCCTGATATGTTCTCATAAAAATTATGTTGTCTCATTACCAAATGTATTTATACTTATCAGTATGTTTTTGAATTGGATATTCTCCTCTAAAGCAGAGTAAACAATACAATAATACTTTTTTCCTGAAAAATCTTTGAATTACCTATATCCTTTTTTATTCTAAATATGAATCTAAAGTTAGCATTTTCATTTTTAGAATTGTTTAAGAAAATCAATGAACTCTAGGATCTCAATTTGACTTTATTTTAGATCTCAATCAACATTTGTTGAAGAATGAATAATTACATCCCAATCAACTAAACTTGGAATCCCAACTCGTAACCATACAGTGGCGTTCTCTAGAGGACATCCTAGATGAAACTCAAGATAAAAGTCTCCAAAACTAAGCTCAGATCTACCTCATGCAGTTGATTCTACTTCATTCTGAGTTCAAATCCCGGAAAGAAATAGCCTTAAAATTTTCAAAAGATCCAGACAGAATTGGGTAGGCAGAGGTCAAAGATAATAGATGTGACTATATCTTCAGAAGAAGTAGCTTGAACCTTCCTTTGTATAAAGGAAGAAAGCCACTGGGCTATCTCCCAAATCCCTCCTGAAGCCATCCCTGACTTGGTGAGCCCAGGGTCATATTCCTGAGTTGTACGGCTATGCGTCAAAACAAAGCAAAAAGGAGACGACGCCAGCACTGCGTTATGAGATCACCCCAGCCCCAGCTCTCACCCCTATCACCACCGCCACCGTGTACAGTGACACCTGTTATTACTGCCACGATCATATCCAGGTGGGAAACCTGCTCACATAGCTGTAACCCAATAGAAAACAGTGAAGGAGCCTGACATCGGGGGTTCACACTTAAGTGAGCCAACCTTCCTACCCACTCGGAGGGGGAGCAGGAGGAAGAAGACAACCACAGCTGTGTGGGGCCCGGGCTCCCTATTTTCACTAAGGAGCTTATATCAAAATCAACGTGCCATACAAATAATCACTGACACCTTCAAATGCATTTGACAACATCAAATGCTCTATGCAGTAAGTCACTAGCCCTTGTGCCCAATAAGCTATAAGCTCAAAGAAGGCAGAGACATGTGCCTGGCCTCTCTAAAGTATTGTGTACATGCAGCCTGATGTTTTCGTACACTAGATGCTCAATAAACACGTGGTGTATGAGCAATGATAGTGGGCCGGAGAGCACACCAAGGAGCCTGTCTGCAGGGGTTGTGTGCCTGCCTGTGTTACTTTGTGGCCCTAGTCACTTCTCTGTCTCTCAGTTTCTTGTCTATAAAATAGGGATAGTAACGGTATCTTGGTAATTGTGAAGAATAAATAAGTTAACATGAGAAATGCACTTAGAACAGGGCCTGACACATATTGTATGCTATTATTAGTATTAATATCATCATCATCATGACCTCAAATTCCTCCTGGAGGGTGAGCCTTGATCAATTTCCAGAACTTCATGCAATCCCATAGGTGTTCATAGCCCTGTGCAAATTTTTGTCCCTATAACCAATTATTCTCCTTTTGTGAATGAAAAGACAAAACTCACCACTCAATAAAATGAATTATCCAAAATGCCTAATGTTTTGTGATGTTTGCAAAGATTCTCCAGAGTGAGAAGCTCATCACTATTCTTGCCATAAAGTATTTAAAAAATTGTGTCTAAATTATTTACCAAAGGCCCATTGCTACAAAATACAAAAAATAACTTCCCTACACCTACATAATTTGCACAAAATCCCATCAGTGTGATTTTCACAGGTACGAGGAGACTCCGCTCCTGCTGATTGCTCGCCCGGCTTAACCTCACACGATGCTCCAGCTAAGCGCTATATTGGGTTTCATCATTTCCGTTTCCCCTGCCCCTGTAGTCCCTCTTGGAGGGGTTTACAGTTTTCTAGGGTGGCCCGAGTGCCTGGCTGTGTACACTCAGGTCACTGTGCAGGGCTGTGTGAGGGGAACAGGAACGGGAACATCTTAAAACGAAACAGCTGCATCAGAAGCGGCCGAGGCCAGGCGCAATATGATAGCTGCTATTAAACCCCACTCTGAGCTCCTCTCGGCTTTGATGATGTCTTTCTGCCCCTCAAAAGTTTATCATTTTTCTTCCTGACTTCAAGCTGACCTCATAAATCCAGCCCAATTTTTGTTTTAGTTCATACTAAAGCTTTGCTTGCATCGTCATCAGTTTTGGAATTTCGATTGTTTTTGTTTTTTGCTTCTTCTTTGTTTGGTCTAAGAAAACTAGAAAGTGAGGTGAGTGGACCATGATAAAGCCTTGTAAATAGACGTGGAACTAGAAATTTCTGTGCCCCAGCATTCACCTGTTCCACAGCCCCTGCCCTCCAAGGCAAAGGCACTGGAAGTGTCCACGTGTGCTGTGGGGTTCCCCTGGGCCTGTGGCACCAGCTCCCTTCCTGACACCTCTTAGTCCACTGCCAGCCAGCTGAGTGAAAAGGCTTCACTTCGACATCCACCAATGGCATCCTCGAGTAAAGTTCATTATTCACTATTGTAAGAACGTAAGAGCTTAATTGCATTGCTGAAATTTTGAAAATTCCTTTTCATTCTGATAGCTAAGAATTAGATGCACTGCAAGTTTCTTGAAGCAGTTCTAGGACCTTCTAACCCTAGTCTTGGAGAAATCACTTAAATAAAATGTTCCCCAGATTAACACACTTAATTTCACCATTGTATGTAGCATAATCTTTTCTTAGGCAACAATTAGTAAGTCATCACCTACAGACTATCTAACCATGCTGCAACGAAACCTAGACTCAGTCCGCCAACTCATTGGGACTTTTTCCAGCTCCCAAGCACCACCTGGGATTCATCTCAATTCTCTGATTCTGTGTTTCAAATCAGCCACTCAAAGATACTATTTGCTGTCAGCACGTCCCCTGATTTATTTAATCTTTCCCCAAGATATGTCCCGAAATTCTCACAATTTAACCCCTATTTGTCAAGACGGCAGCTCCTCTGCAATGACTAACTCACCCTCCAGCACCGCCGTGGGTTTGCACAGGGCCCTCTGCCTGCCCTGGTGGCAGGGGAAAGTCAAGGCCAACCCTCTGTAATGTTAGTGTTACTTTATCTTCTCAACCAATCATCAGCAAATTTTTTAAATAACATTTAGAATCTCTACTACTCCTCTCCACAAATAAGAACACCCAAACGTAATGCAAGCGCATGTGATGTGTGGAGACTCGATATATCTTTATATTTCTCATTTTAAGAGTGACATTGCTCATTTAATCAACAATATGCTCACTGGGTTTTAGACTAAACAGTACAATAGGAGGAAATATAGGTTCAAATAAAATAAAGAGAAAAAAGAAGAAAATGAAGTAAGACAGGAAGAAGGGACAAGAAAGATAAAAACTCCGACTGGCTTTTAAAATAAATTGTGAAATTGCGACAACTGGATCTAACGTATTCTAGCTTCATCTTCTAATGTATAATAAATCAGTCAGCCGATGGATTCTAAAATCCTATGTAAAGCAGAAGTCCTATGAGAGATAAGTGGCATTTCCCCCCCTCTCCAAATATCAGGCAGAATGCACGACAGTTCATAATAAAAATCAGAGGGGAAAAGAAATTCAGAAGAGTTTGTGTCGTGTGGTGGAAATCAGTCTTAGAGTTTACAACTCCTACATTCTCAATTCCGTCCTTTTCCTATTGTCAGATCGGTCACCAAAAGCATGGAACTGAACTCCCCGAAGATCACTTGACATTCTTATTAAGGTTTTTACGTTGAGATAATCGTAGGTTCTCAGGCAGTTATAAGAAATTAAGAGAGAGAGCCCACATACCCTTAACCCAGTTTCGTCCAATGGCAACATCTTGCAAAAATACAGTACAGTGTCACAACCAACACACTGACGCTGACAGAGCTAAGTACAGAACATTTCTACTATCACAAGGATTCGTTCTGTTACCCTTTTATAGCCACACTCACTTCCCTTCCGCTCCCCCTGCTCCTTAACTCTTGGTAGCCACTCGTCTTTTCTTCATTTCCATAATTTTGTCATTTCAAGAATGTGATATAAGTGGAACCATACAGAGTGCAACCAAATGGTTAACCATTTGTCTCCCCATGAAGGACATCTGGGTTGTTTCCAGCTTTGGGCTATTATAAATAAAGCTGCTATAAGCATTCACACACGGGTTTCTGTGTGATCTTAAGTCTTCATTTTTCAGGAGTAAATGCTCAGGGTTACAACTGCTGAGTCACGTGGTAGTTGCAAGTTCAGTCAAACTCAAACTGTCTTCCAGAGGCTGTGCTATTTTGCATTCCCACCAGCAGCGTATGAGTGATCCAGTTTCTCCACATCCTCGTCAGCATTCGGTGTTGTCGTGGTTGATTTTTAGTCAAAGCCAGAGTTCCAATTTGAGACAAAAACTAGCAGTAAGACTTCCAAATTTAATACATTTTGGTTTTTTAACGTTACCTGGAAATTTTTTAAAAATGTGTATTTAATGTCTGCTCCCTTTGTTTTAAACTCTACAACTTAAATGCTGTGCAGAAAAATTACTTCAGAAAATGCTTCAGAAAAATTACTTAACATCTCTGAACCTCAATTTCCTTATATGTAAAACCCACCCCTCCAAGAACTATTTAAAGGGATAATGTGTGTAAAGGACATAGAATTCAATAGGTGCTCAATAAATAATTGCCTTCCTGCACATTACTCTATTTGATTCTTATTTATTCTGATATAACTGATTCCTCTGAATCTGTTCCCAGCACCACTTGTTTAGTTTTATAGCACTGTCTCCCCTCAGTTCAGATGAATATGAATATTATTTTAAAAGTTTCTTAACACGAGGGAACAGAAACAACATGGTATCACTTTCAAAATCAAGTTCAAACCCAGCTCTGCTGCTGTGTGAACTTGGGCAATTGTTGCCCATCTCCAGTCAAAGCCACTGATGGTTCATCTCTCCCGTCTGCAGGATGGACAGAATCACACCTGCTCTACCTGCTACCCAGAAATGCTGAGTTCAAATGAAAGAAATGCGTGAAAGCGACTTGAAAACAATGAAGAGCTACACCACCATGGGGTAAACAGAGCGAGGCAAGTCCTAGAAAACAAAGCCCAGCACACCTATGGCAGTCTCATT
>VBSM01000483.1:39183250-39199359 GCA_008086735.1 Cheirogaleus medius
GAGGGTGAGAGGCGGAGAGGAAGGGGCGCCGCACTCAGATTCGAATTTAGGGCGGATTTCTAGGCCCCACCCATTCTTGCCCCCACGGTCCTCCTAACTGTGGAACGTGGCGTGTTCCCGTGGGCACAAAATGAGAAACCAGAAGAGGCCCCTAGCTAGGAAGAGCACGTTTTATTTTGTTTTAACTTAAACAGGGGGTTTTTTCCTTCAAAATACTGGCGCCGCCTCTTCCACCCTGCTCGCACACCCCCTCCGGGTGAGGGCAGCTTGAAGAGCCTCCCTTCGGCTTACAAAGGAGCCTCTAGGGAACAGAGAAGAGCTAAAAATACCGCAGACTCTACGCCCCAGGTCCGGGAGGAGCTGGTCACCTCCCCACCCGCCCCCGCCCTGCCCCGGAGGGGGCCTTCGCCTCTTCTACCCCTCAGAGGGGCAGGCCCGCTAGGCGGGGGCCACACTGCAGCCACCTCGCTAATGTTGCCTTCTCTTTGCGCCCTGGCCTGGGTCTTTGGGGGCCATACCGGTTACTCTCAGTAAGGATTTCTGGGCCAATCTCTGGCAAAATCAGGTGCCACACTTTTGATACTTTCCAATATGACCTCTCCCGCAGAATCAGTTTCTAAAAGGAGAAGAGGTGAGACCACTAGGCCCTATTTTATATGAACAACAATAGGGTCGCGCAAGTGTTCTTCTCCGGTTTGTATAATGAGCTGTGTGGACGTATGCAGTTGCTCGCAGCCCTGGGACACAGTCTGATTTAGGGGGAACGTGTGAACCCCTTATTACAGCCCTCTCGGAAAAAAATCTAGCAGTTTCCCCCACAATTTCTCCCTTGGTTATCGGGTAAAACCGCAAAACTCTTTACATAAAAGCAAAACACACAAAGAATTTCAAAACTCTCGCTCGCCCCTTCTAGAAGGCAGCTTTTATTTTCGCTGCCCATGTTGCATGAAAGTGGTTTATTTTGACTTTTTTTTCTTGTACCCACATGCCTTGTAAAAGGTTCCTGTGCACGGGCCCGGCCCCCCCTCTGGTGACCGCAGGGCCTTGCTTCCAGACTGCAGTCCCCGCCACTTGGTTTTTAAGTCCTCGGCTGGAGCCGAGGTGTAATTGTGACCCCGCCCGAGCCGCGAGCCTCCCGGGAGGATGGTTGGCCCGGCCTGCGCTGGGGCCGGGACCTCCCAAGTGGCGGCCTGGGCGCCGGGGGCCGCGTGGTCCTCTCCTGGCCGCCTCCTCCCCCTCCCTCCCCGCATGCCGCGCTCGGCTCTGCTCCCTTCTCTAGCTCGCCGGCGCTCGGGCTGGCAGCTTCCCTCCACTTCTCCGCTTTCCTCTTGCCTTTTTTCCTTGCTTGCACCTTGTTACCGCGCCCTCCGCCGCCTTCACGTGGACATCCCGGGCCCAGAGACGCAAAGTGGGGCTCTGCCGGGGTCCGGGGGAAAGCACGGGCAGCCCGCGGCCCCCTCGGCGCCGCGGCGGAGTCGGAACCCGGCGCTTCTGCGTAGCGTCAGCGCGCGGGGTAATTTACCTTCCCCGGGCGTCTGTCAATATGACTAATTTCTACTGGGGTCAAAAAGCCTTTCTCCGGCAGTCCATCTTGGAGCGCTGTCTTACGCGGTAGACGGGGTGGGTTGTTTTGTTTCCAGCCCTAGAAATAAATACTCTTGGGGCGTCCCTGCCAGGCCCGCCTGAGAGGAGCGCAGGAATATACACGGTGTCAATTAAAAGCAATTTTCCTTGAACTACGAACTGTGATGGGGCGTAAACGACAGCGACCTGCTTGCCTTTTAATACTCATTACTTACCTCGTCCTACATGCCAATGCTTTCTTTAGAAACAGAAAATCAAAAAGGAGGAAAATAATTATTGCTCCAGTTCTCTGTCGCGCGCAGGTACCTACTGAAACATTTCCTCTGCATCTCAGGATGTGATTTAAACATAGATTGTGCGCGCGTCTCTTGCTACTCTGGCCTAGACAGACAGATATATTCATCTGGGTCGTGTTTTACAATAATTTAAAATCTGCTACCTAGTTCTCAGTGTGAATCAGTGCTGAGCAGTCCCCGGGGTTCCACGGAAGCGGCTAAATGGTGCTGGTAGCATAACCCGGACTCACTTTGAGAAATGCGCAGAAAGCAGTCAACGTGGCTAGCGGGGACAGGACGATTCTGTGTTTGCAAAGGACTCTGCTGTCTGAAAGAGATGAAGAGCATTCACATCTGAGCGCACTCATTTGGGCCCCTTGCGTGTTGGAGGAGGTAAACCTCTCCAATCCGGGAATCTCCAGCAAGAAGTGAAAGTTCCCAAATGAACCCATTTCCCTTCCATGCGGCTCAGGTACCGAGGCCCCAACTAATATACTTCTCTGAGTTAAATCTCCAACAAACTCTCATGAAAAAATCACGTCTCTCCTCGCCCCCCAACCACCCTCCTACCCCACCCTCACCTCTTGCGGCCTTTAGGCAAGTATACACCCGGACTCGGGGCAGCTAGGAGGTTCAGTGGAACCCACCGGAGACCTAAGAACTAAGATAGCAAAGCAGAAGCGCGAGGAAGCCCACAGAGGGCGGCTGAACTCGCTGTCCCTGGCCTCTGTCCCGCAGGTGAGTGGCACGTACCGCCCCGCCAGGACCCACCTCCCCCGCCAGCCCAACTCGCATACCCGCCACACGCAGACACACACACACACACACACAAACACACACCCCTCTTCCTTCTCTCATCTGCTGGTGCATTTATGACCTAATGAAAGTATATCCTTTAGGGAAAAGTCTGTCTATAAAACTTGAAATATGAAGAACCCGTTTTGACATTCCCACTCCAGGCCAGGCCAGATCTTGAAGTCTTTTTAGCACAAACACCTTGACTCCTTCTGTGCTTCCATAATCACCCTGTTATTTTTTACTAAACAAGGAGAATTGGTTCTAAGTGACCTCGGCTCATTTCCTGTGGAAGGAGAAAAGTCTCCAGCCTGAAGACATATCTTTATTTGGGGAAGGCATTCTTTATGGGGGGAAAATAATTTTACTTTCTATTCCTTGTCATCTTTGAGAAACCCTGGCACCATATGTTCCAAGTTCTGCAAACAGCTGGGGAAAGCAAGGGCTTTTTCAGCTCCCAGCTCTTCCTGCCCTACCATTTCCCCCACATGCCTCCTTTTTGGGTCTCAAACGTTGCCCCATTCTTACTCCTGGTCACTCTGAAATCACTGCCAGTTTCAATGAATACCTCTTGGAAATCCTATGGTTTAGCCACCTGCTTTTGTGGGAAAAGGCAATCTGACTTTGTGTTTCAGTGAGTATCTAATTATTAACACAAATTGATAGAGCAGAGATTATTTCCCATGTGGTTTTCCATATTACCCTATCTTTCAATAATACAGTTTTTAAAAGTCCCTTTCATTTTGCAGGTTGACCTTTGCTTTAAGAGTGGCTTAAGTTGTTTACTAGCTGGGACCATGCAACAGGAAAAGCTTCAGGATACGTAAACATTAGAGTGAGCTAAAGAGCAGCGTCCTTTGCTAGGGGGAATTTGTTTATTTACATATTTCTTGAAGAGCACAGCAGTTCTAACTTAAAAATCTTTTTGACAACCCAGGGCCATGTAACCATCTGTGCAGAGTGGGTCGATTGTTGAACTTCCTGCTTAGTTGATCCCTTTTATTTCTGGGTTTACATCACTAAAGGGATTTTTTACTCTCTCTCTCTCTTTTTTTTATTTAGCTTTAAAATATTAAGTTTCCAGAGTAGAATTTGCCTAACAGGAACTTTTACACCTAGTTAAAGCCTTGGGAAAGGGACAGAATGTTCTGCCCACCCTGAGAAGTGTAAGAGGATGTATAGGAGAGGGTGCTCTGAGAGGCAGCCATTTCTAGGGAAGGGTCTTGTCCTCCCTGTTAACAAAAATTGTCCATTTTCAAACATCTATTAGAAAACGTCAATCCTTCTTTTCAGTTGTATTCCAGTTTAGCATTTCCACTTGGGACTGAGGGCTCAGCCTGTCCTGCAAGTCTGTGTTCCCAGTGACATAAGCAGGGGAGCAAATGGTTTTAAACCTGCGAGTCTCCCCATTTGGGAAGATGAGGGCGGAGAGGAGCAGTGTGCATTTTGCCTCATCTACAGTTTTGTACTTTTGTGAAAAAAAATATTTTCTAGTCAGATTTCCAGCTTATAAACCATCGTGCAAAACAGAAAATTTGTTACATGTTTTTCAATCCCATATTTTCAGTACATAACATCTGGATCCTCCCCCCAACATGTGATATTACGTGTGAGTTTACTTAGCATCTACAATCTCTCATATATACTCTAATAAGATTAATTTCTAATGAGCAGGCAGTATATTCTCATGGTTCAAAATTATACAAAATGTACATGTGAAAACTCTCTCCGGTTGCTTCACTCACTGTTATTAATGTCTTGTGCATCCTCTCAGAGCTTCCTAATGCTTGGAAGAGCAAATGGGATTATAATCTCTATGGTTCTAGAACGATGAAAGTTACTCCAGTTGTATATGTTCTGCAGTGGAGGGTGCCCAGGGGAGAGGGAAGATCCCTGGACGTTTTGAAGAGGTTCACACCCAGTACAATCTGGTCAGAGTGTGAGATGCCATCTGACTGTAATTTAAAATATCTGGGAAAGAGAAGACAGGGCACATGCAGAACAAACGATCCCTAAGGCTCCACAGTGGATTGTCTTTTCTCAGAGTCTGGGGCCAAAGAATTAGAAACAAGAAAAGAAGAAGAGTAAGAGAAGCAAGTAGAAAGAGTGAGGTTCTCAAATCCTATCTAGAATTGTGGGAAGGTGGCTCCTCATTGTTTGTGTGCCTCCTCCTTTCAACTCAAATGGGGAAGGACTAAACTGTTATGCATCAAATAAGTAATGAATAAATATTCTCTTACCATAAGAGAGGTTTGCTATGTTCTAGTCTGTAGATAATTTGTATGGGTTATAAATGGAGGGGGGAAGGATTGGGAAATACACATTTATTATAAAGCAACTGAGATAAATTCTGCAGTGTAATAAGTGTGTGTATACTTGCTAGATCTCAGGTATTTTGTCATTTATGATTCAGCAAGAGATGAAGATAAAGCCACCCTCATTTACATCAGTGTGGCCCTTGGAGAGGCTGTGGGATCTTGCTCCCCAAGTCTAACCTAGACTGTGACTGACCCTGACTATCCTCCATCTAAGAGTTAGACATAGGTGCAGAAGAGGACACACCTTGTAGGGACAGTGCCATGCATAGGGTCCCTTGCCAGGAATGGGGGAAGTTCTGCTCTCTGAAATGTTCTGTGGCTTCTGGTACCTGGCCAGAATTGCAGTTAAACTGGCTCAAGCTCAGGCTCCTCCTCCCCACTCCTTCCCTTATCCTTGTAAATGGTGCTGGAAGGATTTTCAGCTTCTGGATGGACTATAGCCATCACTCTGTGTGTGTACACTGGGGAAAGGGTTGCTAAGTATCCACGTCTTCCACTAATACCAAAAATTTCTCTTTTTTCATTTTGGACTTCTCCCCAACCCTGTCTCATAATAATACTAGTTGCAGTAATAACAACAACAGTTTGCTGCTGATTCTTCCTTAAACACATTTTTGCCTGTCCCTCATAGGGACCCACTGCCAGGTTTTAGCAATAGTTACTGAGGTTAAGCCACTCTCCAAGGAAGGTTAGCTTTCAGATCATCTACTGTATTGGACTGATGCCCTGGTAGGACCAAAGGGCATCTACTGGGTCAAAAGGACCCCAAACCCTCTGCCCCCTGCAGCCCTGGAGCTGTTGTTCATCAGACTGAAAACCACAGGCCAGCATAACTCTAATTAATGTCTGCATATGTTGGCCACCCTCTTGGCCAATTTTATGGGGTTTTACTTGAATTGGCAGGGTCAGAGAGTCTGACGCTAGTGCTCTGATGAGGAGCAAGGGCCCTAATGAATCATGTGACCATGAGTGGACTTGGAGGGTGCCTATGTTCAGGAGACCTACCCCAGGTGATTCCCGCCCTGAGAGTCTCTTTCTGTTCCCAGCAGGGAATGCTGGTCTGGTAGGAACTAACCAGAGAGGGCACCTGCATAAGTTTAAAATGTCCTCCTCATCTGCATCTTGGCACAGAACATTACTGAAATATATAAACACACACATATGTATATATGTATACAAATATGCCATTCATGAATACAGAAGAAAAATTTGTCTTGAAAGTGTTGAATTTAAGAGTGGAAAAGGGCCTTTTGAGTTCATCTGGTCTAGCTGCTTCCTTACAGATGAGAAGGCTCGGGTCTAAAGATGCTCTTATACCTGGCCTGCATGTACCACTAATTAGTGAAATTGGGGGTGGTGGGTTTCTCTCCCCTCCTTACATAGTTATTTCCAGGGATCTCTTGTTTAAGAAGGATAAAGGCATAAATAAAAAGGAAGTTGCAGCAGGAAATGTTTTGAGGGGGAAAGAAAACAGTATAGAGGGCTGGGGAGAAAAGAAGTAGCCCGAGTTATGGCAGTCTGGGGTTGGTTAATTGAGCAGGCCTATTTCCACCATTTCCTGAAAGTCTTTACTCCACTCCGAAACAGCTGTTAGATAGAGCCTGATGTTTTCACACTACAGATACTCTGTCTTGGTTATTATTTTTTCTAAGCCAGCTGAAGAGAATGGATTCCTCTCTCCTGGGGAGAGGGAATAGTGTTTCCAAAAGGGAAGCAGCAATCATCAAAAATGCTTGTGGATCTGATGACAACACGAACATGCACTTTACTTAGAACCTGGAGACTGTGGGTTGGCTGAGGTGGGATGGGGAACCACTAGAACTGCAGAGCTGGGTACCCGGTTCTGGGAGGGCCCTGTCCCTGGGTTCAGAGATGCTGTAGCTGGGGCCAGGAGACTAGTGCAGAATCCCTGGGAATCGCAGAGGGAGGGAGGTTGGTAGATGACTGCGGTGGAGAAAGGTAAGAGAAGAATGCAGGAGAGCGATTGCCTGGCTAGAAATGGAGCTCTGCAGGGCCACCAGATTCGGGCAACCAGATTGGATCCACTGCCCGGGCTGCCTAAACGTGCCTGTGTGTGTGTGATGGGGAACCGCCAAGCGGCTCTGGGTTTTGCACCAATTCACAGGCACGTGGGCGTGGGTCTCCGTGGGGTCGAGGCTGTGGGTAGCCTGGCCCGATACAGAGAGGCCTCCAAAGCATCGGCTGTCTTTCCGTAGGCCTTAGAAACGGAACAGGACAAAAGTTAAAATCAACCGAGGAAAAACCAAACAACAGCTCCCACAAGCAAGCCTTCCATTGCTGGGGAGCAGTGGTCTGGCCTCAGTACTCAGGTTCGAATAAATGGAGCCAGATCCTGGATTGCACCCCAGGGAAAGGGTTTTAATGTAAATGTAAAATATGCTTGTAATAATCACTGTGGGCCCTGAAGCGTCATTAGAATCTCTGTTTAATTATAGGGCATGAGAGGAGCATTACCAGCTAATTAAATCCAATCCGATTTGTAATTCTCCCTCTGCTACTGCCGACTTTAAAATGCAAAATTGCTTTTTCCAATGTGCCCGACATGTGAATTTTTAAAACACCAGTGAACTAAAGTAAGAAGCAAGGGAAAAGAGGGCGGAGGAGAAGGAAGGCAGGAGACGCAGCGCGGGGCCGCGTCAGGGGCATCTGGCTGATCTCGGCCGGCCTCGGCCTCCCGCCCTCCAGCCCGCGCCGCGTTTGGCTGTGAAGGCGCCGTTTCCTCTCCCTTCGGAGCGTTCCGCCTCCGCCGCCCCTGCGGGATCTGCCCCGCTCCCGCTCCCGGCGCGTCCCGAGAAGGGCGCTGGCGCGGGGCGGGCGCGGAGCAGGCCCAATCCCGGGGTTCCGGGCGCCCCGCAGCCGCGTCCCGGAGCCGGCCCGGCGGACGGAAGGGAGCGGCGCGGGGAGGAAGTGAGCTCACTGGGGAGGAAGGACCGGGCTGAGGTTCGGCCGAGGCGCGGGGCCCCGAGGCGCGCGGAGCCCGCCGGCGCCCTCCGAGGAGGCCTGGGCCGCGGGGGCCTTGCCAAGTGCCGGGGCCGCTGGCACCGACTCCATCTGGATCTGCGCTTTGTGTCCTTAGTGCTCCCGGGGAGGGAGCGCCGGGCTCGGCTCGCGAGGTTCAGGCCTCGAGGACAGAAGTTAGAGACTCAGGACGCGCTAGGGCTTTATCCCGGTGGACGCCGCCTCGGTGTCCCCTCCTGCCTCCTTGTGAGATTCTGCGTCTGACCTTCCTGCACGCGCGCGCACACCCTCCTCTTTCTCCAGCGCGCCTTGCAAACGCAGGTCCTAAAGCTGTGATTTACGATTTAGGGTCACTTGCATGAGAAAACCGGTGTGACCGGGGCCACCAATTCTCAAATACTCCTTAGTGCCTGTGAAGTAGAATGATATGCTGTGGGGTCTGTTCCCCAAACTGGTACCATCTGCACCATCCACAACCAGCTGCACGGTCACCTGGCTGCTCCGATGCAGTCTGGTTTGCGGAAATGGTCTTAGGAAGAGGGATGCTGGCTGTCTCCCCTGTGCACCAGGCCCTGCAAGCAGAAAACCTGGAAGTGCGGGAACGAGCCGCCGCCGAGCTAATGGGGGGCATCTAGTCCAAGGGGAGACACTCCCACGTCGGCTCCCCAGGCCGGGAGAGCGCAGACGCAGGGTGGTCACTTGGTGGCCTTAGAGCGCCTTCACGTCTGGAATGAGGCAGTCATGGCCAGGACCGGGCGGGGTCAGGGAGGAGGAGGAGGAGTGGGGAAGTGAAATTGCCCCTGCACCGGGGAAGATCCTGCCGCAGGCCTTCTCTAGTCCCTTTTGGGGAGGGGGGTCCTGCCCTCACCGGAGGAGAAGTCGCTTGGGAACCAGCCTAGCGCGCAGGCGAGGGGTGGGGACAGCCTGTGGTCTGGCTCCATCTAGGTCCGGCCTATGGCTTGGGCGTCCCACAAGGCGTCCAGGGATTGTGGAGGCCTGGAGGGAGAAAAGTCCAGACTCCTGTGCCTGTCGGCGGTCAGGGATTATTACTGTCAGGCCGCAGGCGGGGGCCTTGTCTGTGGGCCCAGCCTGGCACACTGGTCGGATTCGGATTCGTATGTTCTCCCCCACCTCCACCTCCTGAAGCAGCACCCACATACCGCCGTGGGTTGATAGGTTGCTTCATAAAATTAGTAAAATCTTGTTTTCAACCTGACTTTCGACATGATCTCTATCCATTTTTTGACTTCAATCCTTCCTTTGTACATTTAGGAGGTTGGAGGGGAAGTTCTAGGAAGCTGCCTTGTGTCAGCTTACAGCAGCCGGGTGGAGGGAGCCGGCCGGGCTTCCTTCAGGTTTTTCCCATGTGCTGTCAGCTGGGCCCCGCCCGCCCCCTCAACTCCGCACTCACCGCCCCTCCCCCACTCCCGCCCCCCGCGCCCCACATTCCCTCTGCAGGGCCAGGCCCGTAGGTAGCAGCGCCTCCTGGAGCCACTTCTGGGGCGGCAGGGACACCGGGCCTTCCAGGCCAGCCAGCAGAGGAGCCAGGGGCCTGCTTTGGAAACTCTCCATTTTCCCACAGTATTTCACATTCATATTACTTTTCACACCCTGTTAGGCAGCAGTGGCGCTGAACCTGCTAAATACTTCCATGCTCCAAGCCAGCCCTCCCCTGCCTGCTTCAGATCCTCTGCCTGCTGGTGATAAACAGGAAGCCTGCTCTCTCATCTCGCTGTGTTGGCTGCTTTCTTCTCTTTGCTCTTCCGGGGACCGGTCTCCAGAGCCTAGCAAGGTGGTGTGGCAGTGGCCACTGGGTGGGGGCGCTCAGGTGTGGAGGAGCTCTTAGCCCTCCCGAGCACAGGTGGAGGGGTGGTCGTGGGAGGAAAGGTCTTGGGGACAGGTCTGGCTTTTGGTAGTAGTGTGAAGATTCCTTGGCGGTTTTGGAAAGAACAGGGCCATGCCCCAGGCCTTGTGTGAGGAGAGGGGTCTGGGCTTCTTCATCAGCACCGCCTCATGACCTTCCCTTTGTGGGCACCAGGCAGCTAAAGGACTCAGGCTGCAGAGGGCAGTGTCCCGGACCCTCTCCTCGGGCCTCTGACTCTGGCGCGCAGCAGCTCTGAGCGCTCCAGGAAGCTCCAGTAGAGCTGGGGCAGTGAGGAGGGGAAGTCAGAGCCCTGCTCCCAGGCCGATGGATTGTGGCCGGGAAGAAGCCAGATCCCCAGCACTGAGAGTCACTTGCTGCCCTTTGGCTGTCAGATGAACTCGAGCCACTCGCTCCCTGACGAGTGGCGGTCATATTCTCAGAGAGCCCAGGACTGGGCTGGGAACGCCACACTAGACACCGAGTCCTGGCAGTCCCCTAGGCCGTGGCCACAAAGGCGCTGCTGGGAAACCCCTCAAGTCCGCTACCTTAACAGGACAGAAGCTGGTGGCCCTGGGTCTTCAATCCGAGAAGTCAAGGGAAACTCGGGGTGGTCCTCCATGGCTCCTCCACCCCACCTCAGTTCTTCCATCAGGAAAAGAGGAGTAATCAGATCTGCCCATTCCCTACACACAGGACACGGGGGAAGGAACTGACTCTTGGGTGCCTATCACCTGCCAAGCACTTCGCAGGCTGCATATTGTTTACTCTTCACAAACTGTAAGGAGGGCGTTTCCAAGCCCTGTGTGCCTGCAAGAAAACTGGGGTACAAAAAGGACAGATCTGGCCAAAGCCATGGATCTTGCATGCAAAGAAACCAGAGGCCTCCTGAGACTTCATGGCACACCAAGAGGTCCTGAGGCCTGGGCCAGGTCTCCTCATAACCCCGGGGAGAGAGTTGAACTCCCTTCCATGAGCCTCTAGCATACACTCCTAGAGAGTGATTTCAGTGATGGGAAATCCGGTTGTTAGAACTTGAAGCTTCAGGCACCATTTTGAGCTATAGTGCCCACATGCCTATTTCTCCAGAATATCCATAGGAAAGTCAACATTACCAGGAGTCTCTTACTCAACAAGAGGAGCTCAAAATGTACTACACATGTGTCTTTCAAGTGTCACTTTTCATGCCCCACCACACCAGGGTCTGAGACTATTTAAACTCAAACTTGGCCGGGCACGGGTGACTTACATCTGTAATCCCAGCACTTTGGAAGGCTGAGGTGGGAGGATGGCTTGGGGCCAGGAGTTCAATAACAAGCCTGGACAACATAGTGAGATCCATGTCTCTACAAAAAAAAAAAAAATTAAAAACCTTCAAACTAATTTGAGTTTTGAGGGTTTGGGAATATTTAAACTCAATCTCCTTTAACTTCAGTTTCTGTTCATACCATCTAAACTGAGCCCAAAGCTCCCCCTTCAGCCTGGGGCAGGGACAATTCAGTCTTAGAAGCCTGGGAAGGCCTAGAAGGAGATTAACTTCGTTCCTAACTTCCAAGTGCCGCCTCTGCCATTTCTCCACTGGGCAGGAATTTGTCCAGTGAGCAGAACGGACCACCCACCCTAAGCTGGGAGAGGGCCCAGTGTGGGGCTCTGGAAATGCATATGTCAGCCTTTGAAAGCAAACCCCAAGGGCTCCACCTCCCAAACATCGTTGTTTGCACTTCCAACTTCCAGCTCTCATTCGGTAGTTGCTTCTTGGTGTCATGGGTTTGTTTCTTATCTACAGAGAGGCTGTCTGATGACTGCTCACATGAAGAGAAAATGCTTTAGTGTTTGGATTTAAGGAATTTGTGGAAGGTAGGAAGAATGAGACAGAACAGGCGGAGCCAGGAAGCAAGGAAGGAGAGAGTGCAGGCCTGCGGGGGAGGCAACTGCGGTCTGGGAGTTGCTGGGGAGACTCCCCCCATTTTCTCTCCTACGGGGAAGACTCAGTCCCAGCACAGATCTTCTCCATTGTCTAGCTACTTTCCTCCCTCCCGTTTTCTTCTCTCTCCTAATGTGCAGGCTGAGCAAGAAGAATTGGGGAGAGGGACCCCACCTTCTCTGCACAGAGCACTGACTCCAGGTGGACATTAAGGATAAATTGTTTTTAAAGTCTCTGAAGCCATCTCTTTCCCTTTGGACATGGAGGTGAGGTCCTGGGAGTATTCTGTGCATTTCTTGAATTTTTGGCTGATTTAAGGCCTCTGGGCCCCGATTGTGGCTGGAGCACTATTCCAAACCTGGAAGTGTGGTCATGTAATGGGACTTCTTAACTCCAACAAAGGTATGTTAAGTCATTTTACAGTCTTGCCCTAGAAGGAGAGACTATGATGATTTATTTTCTTCAGTTACAGTTATTGATTATCTAAGTCAGTGGTGACAATGAAAGCTGACAGAAAAGTGAACATCAAGTTTGGAAAGCTGCACGGAGTTCACGTGTTTCTTGCCTGTCATCCTCTGCCATAGTTGCTGCTGCTGCCTGTGGCTAGAGGCACCACACTCAACTCTGGTAACACAGAGAAAAGGCTGACCGTGCCCTGCGAACTGGAATTAGGTCACCAGGTTGAATTGAACTGGTCTTACCTCCTCTGAGGATAGGGGTGACCCAGCAATGACATCTCCTTTCGTGGTGGGGGGACTCCAGCGGTCTGGAAGCACTAAAACTCAAGACATTCAAGAGAAATCAAAAGAACAGGACAATGTAGGAAGAAAGAAGAAAAAGTGAAGGAAAATAGTTGTACACAAAATTCGAAGGGTGTTTGGAGCTTTGCCTGAATTTCCAACAACCGTGGCTAAAGAATGTTTGTCTCCGCTTCACTGGGTTTTTCCATGAAGTTTCCAGAGCCCAATTCCCTTCTTGAGTGTTTCTGTGGTTCTTTGCCTGGGAACCCCGACCTTTGGAGACAGGCGGGTCAGCCACTGTGGGGCTCTACCCTCTGGCGGTGGGGAGGGAAATCTGGACGCAGCAGGTGAGGAGTTTGGGTGTGAAAAGCCTTGGTCGGATGCCGATGCCCGAAAGTACTCTCCAGGGCACGTGTGCCCTCAGGGCATGGGTACCCTCGGGGCATGTGTCCCTTCGGGGCATGCAGGCCCTGGGACCTGCTACCAGTGGAGCACGCAGCCCCTGCTCAGTCCCAACAACCCTAGACACCTGGGCCAGAGTGATCTTATTATAGTTATTAATGATCAGAGTGATTTATTAAGCCAAAACCAATAAGAAATGGATCCGAATGAGAAACCAGTGCAGTTGGGGCTCTGTGCAAAGGCTGCGAAGGGGAACTGCACGGGCTGACACGATCACAGCCACTTCTTAGGCATCCACTTGCTGCGGGACAAAGTGGCTGCGGAGTTGGCAGTGGTGCGGGACTGCCAGGCAATTACTGGAACAGTTAGACTTGTGTACAGCTCACGGTGGGTAGGAAATAGAAGACACTACTGGTGTATTTAAGAAAATTTGTAAGGCCCCTCCTCACCCCTTACACTCCCACCAGGTTTAATGTAAATCTCTCCTTTGCTAAAGACAACACCCACCTAAAAGCCATCAGGAATTTGGACGGATGCGCTCATAGAATCAGGGTCATCGTGAAGATCCCGCTTGAGCCGCTTTTATCAGAGACCGAGAGGCAATTGCTTAATGCGATTTGGGCCAGGCCCACCTGGGTTGGGTCTTGGCTTCTGGACTGACTTTGTGATCTGGAGCCAGCATGTTGACGTCTCTGTTTCCACGTTTGCAAGACGAGGATAATTTGTCAAATATCCTCATCGTTGTGTGTTTGTGTCGTTCGGAAAATCCTTGAATCTCCTTCCTAGAAATTCGGGAAGTTCGTAACCTGACCTCCGTACTCCCTTACAACGGGGAGGTGTGGCCTCCCAGGCCGTCAGTCCTCCTCCGCCTCCCTTCGTCCCCTCAGAGATCACTTCATGTCCTTCCCTCACGTCTCACAAGCTCGTCCTCAAACACGCCTCCGTTTGCATTCTCCGACCTTGCTGGGCAAGGTCTAATCCTTGCGTTCCTGCCATTGCTCTTCAGCCAGTTGTATTACCCTCCCGCTACGTGTCGGGGAAGCCCACGTTCGACCCTCCCATCTGGGGGACTGTCCCTTGAAGCTGGCCGTAACCCACAGAAAAGCGAGAGATACGTTGGATGGGGGCCTTCCCCTGTCCACCTGCTGAGCGGGCCAGTCTGAATGCGCATGACTAGGGGCCCTGGGAGTGGGAGCGACGTGGCGTCGAGGTAGCCATAGGTAGAGATGACACCTGCACCAGACTTGCGGAAGCCCCGGGGGACACACCCAAGGACCTGGGTGGTGAGGAACTGCCTGGGCCTGGGCTCCACCGCCCCTCCCCCAACCGTCGCCCAGCCTAGAAGTTCAAGGCCAGCGGGTGCGCACAAGGCCCCCTTTTCATTTTTTCCAGTAAGGAAAGTAAATATCTTGCATGTATTTCCATAGTGGCCGGGCCCTAATTATGCATGATCACGTTCCAGAGACGCTGCCATTGGGGCCAGAGGAAGACCCTTGGAACTTCATAGATTTTGAAAGTGTTTATTTAGGACAGTTTGGGGAGTGTCAGGGACAAGTTGGTGGCAGGAAAAGGAGCATCCTGGATTCCCATTCCGAAAACAGGCGTTGGTGTCACCTTGCAGGTGAGAGCTGGGGAGGCGACAAGCCAGTGAGCTAGGGACTGCCCCTGGCCGAGCTGTGCAGTCCCAGGCCTCCTGGACTCCTCCCTGGGCCCACATTCGGCCGGCACCACCATTCATCTGGGCCCCAGTGAAATCTCTTAAACTTGCAGACTTGGAGAAAGAGGAAAGGAGCCAGGCAACGAAATAGCGGAAACATTCTCTCGGTCACGTGAATTTTATTGTAGATCAGGAAGTTATCTAACAGCTGCCAAAACTCTTCTGACTCCAGTGCTCCAAATGTTGACTGTTTCTCACACCTTACCACCAGTACGCAGTCTGCTGCCTTTGGGGTTATTCAGATTTCCCATTCCCTTTTCAGCTTCGATCTACCCCCCACCTGTCTGGCTGCATTTGGAGATGATTTTCCTTTTCTCCAACCTCCAGACCATGTGGCTCCCATACTTACCTGGGCTGGCTGTTCCCCCACTAAGCCTCCTCCCGCGCCCCCTAAGGGGAATTCCAAATCTCCTCCTGAACAGGGAAAGCCAGGTTGAGGAAGGGTCAGAAAAAGGAAGCTGAGCCCCAAGTCCAGGCGTGCAGTATTATAGTCTTCTCCGAGTGCCTTTGATTCATTCCAGAAAAAAGTGCACCACGAGAAGTAACTTTAATGGGCGCCCTCCCTTCCTTCCACTGACGCACCAGTTCCAGGTCCTGAGCTGGGTTCGCGCGCAGATGCCTGGCCGCCTGTGGCTCTGTGTGCCCCAAAGAGCCTGGCGCAGATCCGAGCACAGCAGGCACTGCGACAACAGATCCTGACTGGCAGACAAGGTGCTGCTCCGAGACGAGGGCAATGGCTTGAGCGAGTGGGGGCCAAGGCACGCGCGTTCCCTGTGCTTGTCCAGGTCGCCTCAGGCCCACAGCCGCGACTGCCTCAGGAGGGTTGGCTGCCACCTTCAGCCCAGCCTCGGCGCGACCTGGTTGCTCCGGGATGACCCCGCTCCCGCCCCCGCACGGAGGGAGCCCGCTGCCCCCGACAGTTTAACACCGGCAGGCACCGCGGTGCCCTCTGCCCGACAGGAACCCTTTCTGGACCCTCGAGGGTCAGGGTGAGCTGGTCCCACCCGGCCGACTGCAGACTCCACCCAACGCCCAGGAGCAAGAGGCCTCCCCAGACGCCCGGGCGCGGGAGGGCCGTTCGCCGCGCGCTGCTCTGGGTGGGGGGAGCCCGGGCCGCGCCCTGGTCCCGGCCTTGCGGCCCCCCAGGGCAGACGCCGACGTGCCCGAGCACGGGGGCTTGGCCACCACTGGGTGGGGAGGCTGGTGCGGCCCCCTCCGACGTCACCAGGGCTGTGGCGGTGCCTTTTGGCGGTCCTCGGCCCCTGCACTGTTTGCGATCCCCGCCGCGTGGCGCGCACCCCGGAAGTGCTTCCCGGGACCCGGAAGCAGCGGGGGCTCGGACGCCCCGGGTTGAAAGTGAGCGCCCCCCTCCCCGGCCACCACCTCGGAGGGGCCCGGGTTTGCGCAGCGTCACGCCGCCCAAGCGCCGGCTTCGCGTTCCCGCCCCGGCGCCCCGGAATCTCCCGCCTCCGGGTTCCCCACTTGCAGCCGGCCCGGCCTCCCTGCTCCGGGGG
>VBSM01000483.1:39205575-39245866 GCA_008086735.1 Cheirogaleus medius
GGCCTCCCAGAGAGCTAGGATTACAGGCGTGAGCCACCGCGCCCGGCCACTCCTAAGTTCTTCAGTCCCCTTCTCCCAAGTCAGTCCCTGAGCGCTCAAGGCTGCCAGAAGATCCGATCTCAAGGAAGGCAATTCAGGCACCACCACCACCAGCTCTCAGTTGTCAGTTTTGGAATTCCCATCTTGAGGGAGACTCGCAGGAAGGGGGCTCGGGACAGCATGTGTGCTGGGGCCCCTTGTTCCTGGAGCACTCGGCCCGTGACTCGGTGTGCAGTCCCTGCTGGGAGCTGTGCTGGCTCTTGTCTACAGCACCAGGCGTCCCTAGGTTTCCCCACTGCCTTGTGTTGCAGGACCCAGAAGTGTAAAAACTTCAGTTCCCAGTCACCTTTGCGGCAAGCGTTCAGGATGCAAGTTAGGTTCTGATAATGAAATACAGTCACGTAAGATTTGAAAGGCAGCTGTGTGGGTGTCCAAGAGGGCTCTGGAGACATGAGGATGGGCAGTGGCTTGACTCCATGCTCCACTGTCTAGTCACCAGCCTCGTGGCTGTGGGGACTCTGATGGCTGCCCCGACTGTCCTCCTGCAGCCCTTCCACGTGACATCTTGCGTGAAAGCCTCTGATCACAGCAGGTCTACAGTTTCCTGTTTCCTGCGTTGAGCCACGACCGACAGAGGGAGCAAGGCCGTTTGGGTGGTTCACGTGAGGCCGGGATTAGCGTGGACACGGAGTCGTACGGACGCCGCAGCGGTGAGCTGGCCGTCCTGACGGGGCAGGTCTGGGGCAGTGAGTGTGATCAGGAGGGGTCCCTGCCATCCACAAGCCAGGAGGCTGAGGGAGGACCGTCCTGCATTGCTGCGGTCACATGCTGCCGCTTTCTCGGCAAGGCCTCACTGCCACTGACCTCCTTTTCTGATTTTGAAAACAACACTTTTTTGTGTGTGTGGAATTTAGGCAAAAATTTTCACTAGGGCTGAATGACTGACCTGCCCATTTTGATGCTGGATTGTATGCTGTCCCGTTTTGTGGTCTAATATCTGGACATTCACTCCCCAAGGAGGCTCCAAATACTTAGGAGAGAGTGAGTTTTCAGTTTCCAGCCCGAGGGTTGAAGGACTCCTTACCGAGGAAAATCAGCTTTGGCCAGCGCGAACCCAGAGCCAGGCGACCTGCAGATGCCGTTCAGGAGCTGACTCTTTGGCTCATCAATTCTTCCAGAGCAGAGACAAGACTGAGTAGGTGTCACTTGCCTAGTGTTTGTCCAGAAGGAAGGGATTGCTCTGGTAATGGCACCGTCGCTCGCAAACACACGGCCGCCCTCCCTGCAGGAGGAGTCCACGGCCCGCGCCGTGCCACGCAGCTGTGCCCACGGGGCTGTGCTGGCCGGCGCGACGTGAGTAGAAATGACTGCCCCTGGTTTTCAGTCCCTCTGCCACCGTGTCAGCAGGGAAGCAGAGAGAGGAGGCTCCCGGCGTAGGTTGCAGAGACCTACGCCAAGACCACGTGAGGCAACAGGGCAGCAGGACCCAAGATGGACAGATGGCTAAAACTTTAAAATATATATATGAATTCTGTATTAGTTAATTTACTTCTGTGAAGTAGTTGGGATGTTAGAGGCTCAATAAATGGCACCTCTCATCCTTACCAGAGTTTGGTACTAACTTTATGGTGTCAGGAATGAGATAGACAGAGATTAAAAATACCAGCTGTATTACTAATAAGAGCCAGATTGGGACAGCTGCCACAGTGGGCTTGTGAACTGCTCTGCCGGCTGGCAGCCACCCAGGCCCTGGCGTAGCTGGGCCCCACAGGCCTCCCCCGCACCCCTGCAGAGAGGGGACCTGGCGGGCTGACTCTGGGGCACCGGAGGGACCTGCCTGGGCACGCTCTGGTCCTTCTGCAAATGCACCAATCAGATGAGTCGCTCCTCCTGCCTGGTGGCAGGAAGGGACTTGGGGAGTCACTGCACAGCAGGTCCTGCCCCTGAAAACTGTAGTCCTGGGCAATAGAGGTTTCTGGAGGGACTTAGTTACCGTAGAATCGTACCGCTCTAGCCATCTGAAAGAACTTGCCAGAAATAGAAATAGTAGGAGAGGCCATAAATATGTTAATATTTGTTTTATTTTTAGTCTTGCATATTTAAAGCTTAGGGGGAAACATTCAAGTGACAGATCAAGACACTGACATAAAAGTTTCAGCGACGGTGATCCTGACCATTAGCATATTGCTGCACTAGGGCAGCAACGCCATATCGAATGGGAACTTTGGCCTGAACATTGATGTGACTGACTTTCTGCCAGGCTGTCCCTGGCCCCCAGAGCCCAGCTAGTTGTTGTTAATTGATGGCCCATGGCTTCCCAGTGCTGGGCTCTGCTCCGACTGCTGGGCCTCAGAGGAAAATAGGGCTGTTTTGAAACCCAGTGTTCTTAATGGAGCAATTCCCAAGCCTAAAATGTGTGAGAAAATAACCTAGAAGTGAAATGAGACACTGGTCTATTGAAAAGTTGGTGACCTTTCCAAAGTTGCTTTTAAAAGAATAGATTTGTTTTACTTGACACTTTGGGAAATGATTTAATAAAACATAACGTCAAAGAGATTATCCGGTATGTTCTATGTCCTGCCGCCTGTAATATCTAAACTGTTAAATAAATCCTTGCAAATGAGCATCATTATTAGTGAAATTTTGTTGCATAATTTGGCATGGACTATTTTGAGTTGTCAGACTTCTAGGCGCTATCACAGAATTGGCAAGATGCAAGGGATTTTTCTGATTTAATGACATTTTTCTTTATTGTCCTCATAATCACCTGCTTTATGAACTGTGGCTAGAGCTGATGTTGCAACTGGTAATTTTCTTACAACCCAAATGCATTTATATTTTTCCATCTTTTGATTTCCATCATTTCTGGGAAGTGTTAGTAGATGGAACAAAAAGAGAATACATTATAAACAATTCAAAACACCAAAAACAAAATTCTTTGGGCCTTTTACAGACACCACACTGCAAATAAATGTGGCTTTGCGTTCCAATGGCCTTCCAGTGGGGATTACATTTTCCTCATTAACCTCTTTCTTAACCAAACAGTATTGTTTTTCAAGTATTGTTTTATCTAAATCAAGTGTGACATTTTAAGTTAATTCACAGTGAATCCGTTTGAGTGAAGAGGTAGAATGTCCTATTCTTTTGAACCCAGCAATTACGCAATCCTGATAGAATCGTACCAAAGTAGGAATGCCTACTATTTTAGGATGAATCAAGAGGGTGATTGTATTGCTTGCAAAGCCAAAAAAAACCTATTAGAAGTGCTAAGTATGTTCTCCCCGCCACACACACTACTGAGGAAAGAAGTGGAGAAAACAATCCATGATGTGTACCTCGGGTCTAAACAGGATTGCTCTCCTTATGGCAAACCATTTATAAGATGAATGTACTTATTTCTAATTGAAGAAACACCCAATCTGTTTTCAATCTGTCATAACCAGTAATTCCTCTGCTAATATGTGGACTTTAATTTGAAGCAGTGGGAATCTTCTCTTTTCTCCAGAAAGTACAGAGACTATACAATTTTGGTAGGAACAGAAATGCAACTTCATTATTTTTTTAAACTTCCGTAAACACTTACGCATGAATCTGTGATTTCTGTCCTGATACAGAACAAAAGTATACATTGTTTTCAGTATCGATATTCAGCAGTGGATGATGAATATTTGTGAGTGTTTAGGTATGTCCATCTAAGTAAAAGGAAGGAAACATTAAAATAACATTGTCTAAATTAAACCCACCAATTTTAAGAATCCCCGTGTCAGCTGTCTTCACTCTGCTGTTATCTCTGTCTTACTTCATCAGGCATTCTTTTCTGTTCTACCATCTTCTCATGCATTGTTTTCAAGCTCCTGTAAACCGAGCTCAAGATGGCCTGGGTTAGAGTTGGAAAGAGCGCCAACGCCAGCCTCCTTGGTGTCCACAGTTTCAAGACACACCCTTTAATGTTATTTGACACCATTTTTCTACATGTGCTTTCTTTGGAAATTGGAAAAATACACTACTGAGAGTTTGTCAGATGAAACCATATTGCAAAATATTTGCAAAACTGAATTATTGACAAAATTCATGTGATTCCAAAAGGGCCTGCTTGATTGAAAGCAGTTGCAGTGTTTCCACATGAGCACGTTGCTCATCCTTTCTGTTGCCTGTGTGTTTGCGGATTCCTGCAGAGCGCACCTCTGGACTTCTCCGGTCCCCAGACAGCTGTCTCTACAGAGCTAACTAAGAGCAGATTAGAGCTAGAGTATTAGAACACTTCTAGGCCTTTTATTCCTTGAGTGAGCATCCTGGAAAATCGCATCCTCATGTTCTTCCACGTCATCTCTAGTTCATAAGAGGCTGATGTCCCCCTCAGAGGCCCATAGTGTCCAGCAGCGCCTGACAAATCGCACGGTCGTGCTTGGTTGCCAGCATGTGCTGGTGGTTGCCCAGATGCAGCTATGCCCTATGCAATGTCCCTTGAAGAGGTACTCGTTTTGAGTCCTGTGCCTTCAGGGGGAACTTGCCACTTATTCCTAAATGTCCCAGTTTAGCTGACACTTAACCTACTTCTGAGAATGACACCAAACTCTTGCCACTAACCAGAAACAGGCCATTTCTATTGAGAAAGGAGAAAAATAGTGTTATGGAAAATTTGTTGCATACTTGGTGAATATCATTAACAAACTGGAATTAAACATTTTTTTTTAAAAGTCCAAATGTGTATGTGATGTGTGCTGAGAGAATTTTTAAAAAATGTAATATATTTAACATCTCAGTTGCCTTTTGACTAAGACAGAATTAGCATCCTAAAAACTGACCAAAGAAGGTGAAAAAACGATTTGTTTTTATTTTCCCATTTTATTTATTTATTTATTATTTTGAGACAGAGTCTCACTCTGTTGCCTAGGCTGTGAGTGCCGTGGCGTCAGCCTAGCTCACAGCAACCTCAAACTCCTGGGCTCAAGCAATCCTTCTGCCTCAGCCTCCCGAGTAGCTGGGACTACAGGCGTGCGCCACCATGCCCGGTTAATTTTTTCTATATATTTTTAGTTGGCCAATTAATTTATTTCTATTTTTAGTAGAGACGAGGTCTCACTCTTGATCAGGCTGATTGTGAACTCCTGACCTTGAGCCATCCTCCCGCCTCGGCTTCCCAGAGTGCTAGGATTACAAGCGTGAGCCACCGCGCCCGGCCTATTTTCCCATTTTAAATTTCCTTCTTTTGTCAAATTACTTTCAACTAATAAGAAAAACCATCAAGAGCAACATGGTTCATCTCTATTTGGAATTTCAGAAAAGCTAACGTCCCAAACCAGGTCTTCTGAGCTTTTCAAAGGACTTTTGCTGCCCGGCTTCATCTTGTTTAAAGATGTTAAAGCTGTGTTGAGATTAATATCAACCATCAGAAAGTAATATCATAGTTCTGGTTGTCATTATCCTGTTTAGACATGCTAGAACTAGATTGCCTGTGTTAAAACTTAATGGCCTGGAGAAGAGAAGCATTCAGAATCTTAATGGTGGGGGCTTCGACTATCCAGGCATCTGCCAGATGTCGCCTTTTCTAAATGCAGAACATCTGATAAGTCCATGATTCGCCTCAATTAGTGTCCTTAGCCCTCACTGCACGTTAGAATAGCCCAGAATTTAAAATAAAAAAAAATTGATAGGCAGGCTCCATCCCAGGCTAATGAAAGCAGAATCTCTCAGGGTGGAGCCCAGACATTGTTTTTTTCTGTTGATTTTTTAAAGTGCCTCAAGTGATTCAAATGTGCAGCCAGGTTGGAATCACTGAGCCACATGATAATGTCATCTTTCAGAAGGGAGAGGAAGTGAGGAGGAGGATTAACACCCTGCTTCTAATTCTGGCCAACTAGGAGGCCCTGAATGGAAAATCAGAAGTGACAGGAACCCTGGAAGAGGGCCACCTGGCCATCAGAAAATTCCAGAGGGATGTGGTCACTACCAGACACACACTCTGTTAGTCTGAGCTTAAAAATATTTCAGGAAATTATAAAGGCCTGACTTTGACACCCTGGCCCAAGATTCCAAAAAGAAGCAGCAGAGGAGATTCCTCAAAATGAAATTCAGACCCTATTATTGTAAATAGTCCAAAGCCCGGAGGGAGGAGGGGCGGAGAGGAAAAGAAAAGAAAAAGGAAGGAGGTAGCCGAAAAGATTTAATGTCTCCGGGCAGGAAGCTGTGTGCTGAGATCAGATATATTTTTAAATGGTGTGTGTAAAATGTGAAAGGCGATCTAGAGAAACAAGCATGGGTACAAAAAGATCTGTCAGGAACAGTGAGAAAAAGAGAAAGACTACATCCAGAAGGAGACTAGCATTCTAGATGATGAAGAGGGCTGTTGGAATCAAAAGCAAGGAAGGGTAGGATCTGTGCAGGGCTGGGATAGCATCATGCCTGTGGTGAAGGACACAGAGTAGAACACTGTTTAGACCAGAAAGAACTGAAGGGTAAGCTCACTTGGGAGCAGATGCCAGCTGTCCTAAATAAGTTTAAACACTGGCCTGGAAACAGCAAACCAGAACGTTAATAGAATTTTCAGATGAAATTGCTTTAATCCCTAAAAAAATATGGAGAATGAGAGAGGTGCCCAAACACTCCCCTACTTTTTTTTTTTTCAACAGGAAAGTAGGAAAAGTCTTCGAACTACAGACAAGAGGGCCTGCTGATTCTTCAGTTCAAAAATTCTAGGATTTACTTTAAAATGCTGTTTGCAATATTTGCTGAATTGAATCATGCCTATGACAGATAGTAGAAATAAGAAATCATAAAATTTTAAATAATCAAATTCAAATTCAGTAGTATTATAGTTCATAACCTTTGAGAATTACATAAAAGCTAAGTACCCTCTTGAAGTGGTTACATATTATGGTATAACAAACCCTCTCAAAACTTAGTGGCTTAAAACAACAACCATTAATTTGCTCACAGTTCTGCAGTCTGTGCGAAGCCCGCCTGGTGGTTCTTCTGCTGGCCGTGTCTCCAGGGTCACTCAGGCAGCCTCAGCCATCCGTTAGCTTAACTGAGGCTGAACAGCCCAGATAGCCTCAGTCCCGTGGTTGGTGGTTGTCGCTGGCTGTCAGCGGGGCCCTGTGTCCCCAGCAGGAGAGCGAGGACCGACTTACTTGGTGGCGTCAGCATTGCAAGAGAACAAGAGCAAGAGCTGCAAGGCTTCCTGAAGCCAAGGCTTGGAAGTCACATGACATCACTTCTGCTTTGTTCGTAAGGCCAGGCCAGCGCAGTGGGCAGGGGCACAGACCACACCTGTAGGTGGGAGTGGCTGCAGAGACTTGTGGCCACATCTGATCTACCACACCTCTCCCCAGAACAATTCTTCCACACCGATACGCTTTAATTGCAGGGGATTCGTGTACCCTCCCAACCCCTCATCTGTTCTAACCATCAGTGTATTCCAGTAAGGATGCTAAAGCTCAAGAAGACTAAAGCCTTGCCCAGAGCCAAACATACTCATTGAGCACACAAGCATGTAAGCGTGGCCAGTATCACGCAGGTCTACAACTCCCAGCACTGTGCCGCTTCCATCATGCCCAACTGATGATCACATTGTTACTACAGGACATGAATTCCCGCAATTTTATAAATCACTCAACCACCAAATCAGGACAATTTAAGTCAAACGTAAAATATAAGTATTTTATTTAATTAGTATATTCTACACATATATTCAGATAAGAAAATAGGCTGGTTGAAAATACAGTTGACCCTTGAACAACATGAGAATTAGGGGCACCGATCCCCCATGCAGTCAAAATCCTCATGTAGCTTTTGACTCCCCCATAACTTAACTACGAATAGCCTACTGTTGACTGGAAGCCTTATCAATAACATAAACAGTTGATTAACACACGTTTCGTATGTGTGTTACATACTGTATTCTTACAATAAAGCAGGCTAGAGAAAAGAAAATGTTATGAAGGAAATCATAAGGAAGAGGAAATATATTTCCCATTCATTAAGTGGAAATGGATCAGCATGAAGGTCTTCATCCTCTGCATCTTCGGGTTGAGTAGGCTGAGGAGGAGGAGGAAGAGGAGGGGTTGGTCTTGCCGTCTCAGGGGTGGCAGAGGTGGAAGAAAAATCCACATATAAGTGGAGCCTCACAGTTCAAACCCATGTTGTTCAAGAGTCAACTGTAGATGTGAGGGGTAAATTATTTCGTTGATTTGCAAACTAGCACAATTATTTATAAATTGCGAGCCATTCCCTAAGCCTAGCTCTCTTTTTACTGGCAGGTACTCACTCTGCTTCAATTAACTCACATGGAAAAGTTGTTTGTAACAGATCATTTGTGATTAGCAGAATTGTTTTCACTTTTAAACCATCTGCTTAAAAATCATTCATTGTAGTACGGCAAATACTCCATTTACATTGATTTTAACTTACATAAAAACCAGGCACTGTTACCACCACAGATTTTTGTTTCTCCCTCATAAAATAAAGATAATTAAAGGGAAATTGGTGAGGTTTAGTTTAAATTATTGCCTTTTTGTTGTTGTTGCCAGTAAATGAGTTCATATGAGGGCTGCAGGTGTGCTTAGTTTTAAAAAAAAATTATTAGTCTTTTATTTTATTTTTAATTTTTATTTTGTTTTTAAATTGTTTTTGCTGAATTTGGTCAGTTGATCTGGTCCAAATGGGTGAAGAGAAACTAACTAGTTTTGAAAAATCTGATTTTCAAACATTATCAACTAATAAAGGTAAGATTTTTTGTCTTACCTTTTTATCATAAAATTGTTTAAACATGCAGAGAAGTGGAAAAAGAATATAATGAACACGAATAACTCAACACCTTTAATCAATAATTGCTATCATTTTTCCATCTTTACTTTATTTATCTGTATTTTTTTAGTTGGATCATTCTAAAGTCGCTCCCAAGTACTTCAGCATACATCTGCAAAAAATGAGGACACCCTCTTACATAACCAAATTCCAATATATCCCACTTAATAAATTAATAGTAATTCCCTAATATCATGTAATACTCAGTCCATATTCAAATTATTACCTTGGTTTTATGGATATTTTTAGAGCATGCTTTTTAAAATTAATTTATTTATAATTGACACATAATAACTGTACATTTTTTTCTTTTCTTTTCTTTTCTTTTTTGAGATAGGGTATCACTCTGTCACCCCTGCTAGATTGCAGTGGTGTCATCATAGCTCACTGTAACTTCAAACTCCTGGGCTCCAGCAATCCTCCTGCCTCAGCCTCCTGAGTAGCTGGGACTACAGGTGTGCATCACCATGCCCGGCTAGTTTTTCTATTTTTTGTAGAGAGGGGGTCTGGCACTTGCTCAAGCTGGTCTCAAACTCCTGACCAAGCCATCCTCCCACCTTGGCATGCTAAATAAAGTGCTAGGATTACAGGCGTGAGCCACTGCGCCTGGCTAATTGTACATATTTATGGGATATGTAATACATGTGATGTTTTAGTGCATATATACATTGTATAATGATCAACTCAGGGTATTTATGGATTTTTTCCCAATTTAGAATCCAATCAAGGAACACATGTTAACAATTGTTATGTCTTCAGTGTCTTTTAATCCAAAACAGCACAGCCCACCCCCTTCCCATACTATTAACTTTCAAAGAGGCCAAGCTAGTTGTCTAAGAGAGTCCCCCAATTCTGGACTTCTGATTCTTTCTTCATAGTGGTTTAATTTGTTCCTCCATCTTCTGTATCGCCTGTACATCTAAAGTCTTGCTTAGATTCAGGTCACACGTTTGGGACAATACTCATCAGTGAAGCTGTCTCCTTCTCAGTGCATCAGGAACACATTGAGCCTGGCTGCCCCCCTATTAGTGATGCCAAGTTTGATCCTTGAATTAATATGATGGCAACCATAGTTCTCTTCACTATTAAGATATTTTCCCTTTGTCGATTTGCTAGTTGTCCTGGGGTGAGAATTTGGTGCCATGCAAATATCCAGTTCCCTAAAGTTAATTATTTTTCTTTTTTTATTTTTGAGATAGAGTCTTGCTCTGTTGCCCTGGCTAGAGTGCCGTGGCATCAGCCTAGCTCACAGCAACCTCAAACTCCTGGGCTCAAACAATCCTTCTGCCTCAGCCTCCCGAGTAGCTGGGACTACAGGCATGCGCCACCATGCCTGGTTAATTTTTTCTATATATTTTTATTTGGCAATTAATTTCTTTCTATTTTTTTAGTAGAGATGGGGTCTCGCTCTTGCTCAGGCTGGTTTCGAACTCCTGACCTTGAGTGATCCGCCTGCCTCCGCCTCCCATAGTGCTAGGATTACAGATGTGAGCCACCACACCCAGCCTCTTTTCTTTTTTAAAAAGTATAACTGGTTGTACTTTTGATTTTAATAAAGAATTATACTGCATTTTTCAAAGCTTTCATCAAGCTGGTATATTCCACCTAAAATTATGAAAACAAACTAATGTCTGCATTAAACCTTTAGCTAATTTCTCATTCGCTGCTCAAGTATTTGCTGGTTTCAGTACCATTCTGGTCTATGGTAGCCATGCACACCAGGACTAGTAGACTGGGTGTTGGTGGGTTTCCAGAGCTATGTGCAGTAGTTCCCTTATCTACTTACGTTATTTTATGACTATTACATGCTAAATTTAGAAATGGAGCAATGGAAAATGCTATGGAAGTAAATGTCACGCTGTCATGAATAATGAAACAAGATCAGGAAAGTGCCCAGTGAACCAAGAAGCCAGGCCTTACTGTAGGTATGATGGCTCGTAGGCTCTCGTCGTGGAGAATTGTCCCACATACCGAAATTGAAATGTGGATCCCTTGAAGTGACTTCTTTGTTTCCTTTTTCAAGCGGGTCAGTAGATGTGAGTGAAAGCATCCCAGTCACCAAACATGGTGGCATCAAGCCTAATTAGAAATAGAAAATCATTTCTAAAGCCTGAGCCTGTTCATTTTCTTTATTTCATTTGTTTTTGTTTCACGCTCATCTGAGATTCGTTTCCCTTTTGTCATCTTCTGCAATGGCTTCTGCAAGGATATCAGTCTTGAAACATACAACTTGGCTCGCACCCACTTCAAAAGTTGTTTAAAATCTCATTTATTATTTTATACTGTGGTCTCACCTAAAAGCCAGTGTGATTGAGACTACAGAGTGCATACCTTTAATTCCCAGGGTGAAGGGGGCGGCGGGGAGGGCAAGTGCTGTGAGAATTGTGAGGAAAACAGGAAAATCCAGAAGTCTTACAGGCAGTCTCTAGACACTAGAAAACTGGAAAGTACCCAAAACGTGGACTTAGTAAAGTGATGAAGACCAGGACTAGTATTTTTTCCCATCAAGAGGTTAGTTGCTTAAAGACCACATTCCCAGGATTACAAGGATTTGCCTGAGTAGCCCAGGGAACATTTATCTGCAGTAGAATTAGGAAGATGAAGAGACGGGATTCTATATGAGCCACCTATTACATGAGAATATATTTAGAACTTGAAATTAACACTGGGAGTAATCATATTAAATTGATGTCAGCAGGTGAAAGCTATATTAAGTAGGAATTAAGTTTTTCCAATTAGCTTAAGTTTTCAGATACTAAAATCCAGGCGTTTGGGGGAGCCAAAGCCAGTTACAGCTCAGTTGAATTTAGCATCATTCCTTTAAAGAAAAACAAAAACAAGACCATGCACTGAAATACCTCACGCCAGTAGCTCAACATACTCATTCAACTCACTTTCCTTTCTCCACTCCCAAATAGAAAATAGTCACCCACAACTGGAAACTGGGTATGGACTGCACTGCCTTGGAAGAGGAGACTGTGCCAGCTGTCCGTAGGGTGTGTGTTGTTTCGATGCACCCCCACCCCAAAACATTTTGGGAACAGAAGAGAAAGGATGGACCTAATAGGAAAGAGAAGATCGGAGGGAAATTCTCCTGTTCCTGGTGTGGTGGACAATTTTCCCCCGTTTTCTAAGAAAGCTAAAAGTCACACCTTCGTAAGACATGCAAATTTCAGACCACACATGTGTTTCAGGCAATTAATTACTCAGCAGCTCACTGCAGCAGGAAGCTGCAATAAGATATGGAATGTAAGATAAGTGACTAGCAGACACCGAACTACAATTTTTATTTCTCTTGCTGGAGGGAGCTTGGCCGGAAGAGCCAAACAAACTCCTCTGACAGGCATTGCTGCCACTGTCAACTCTAAACTCTCAAAGATGGGGCAGCCAATTCCTTCCTTCTGTTCTGGGTAAAATAAGGAACAACACATAAGCATCACCCTGTGATGCTAGTTGAAGCCATTAATGATGGAAATTCTCATGCAAGTGGACAGATTACCATGAAAAGTTAATACGAAGGCCCCAAGTGTCTGGGTAGCCTAGAGCTGAAAGGAATGCATTACAATGATGGCTTCTTATATCCGGCCAGAGCCTCGGTGTGCAACAAATCTAACTTTACGATACAATTTAAATTCCATTTCAAGCCCTTGTGAAGGCGATTCAGGGACTTTCCCTGTCCAGGTGTCACATACGAATTCTGGGGGGCTCCCACAGCGCCAAGGCCTTGGAGGGGCTCATCTGCTTCTCAGTGGACTCTGAGTTATCCTGGGTCACAAAGTTGATCCTTGTGAGGTCCCCTGCAGCTCCACTTGCCTGCCCCTCAGTTCCTGTGCCTCTCCGGCCACTTCCCCGCTACTCTTGGGCACACAGCAATTATTCTGCTCTCACTCCCACTGGGCCTGGGAAGCTCGTGAGGCCGTTTGAGACGTGAGTGGCCCAGATATCACACATAGCCATATTTTTTCCTCCTCGGAATTCTTGCCCTTCTCAGGGATCTATCCAGGAAATGAGGTCCAGGTTCCCTCTGTCTTCCATGTGAGAAGGTTTTGCCTATCCCCCAAGAGCAGGGTGCAGGGCCCTTTCTCAGGAACCCCTCACTGTCTGCCAGTCACACCTGTTGCCTTGCTTCCCCTTCTCCCAGCCTTCTCCTGTTTTGGTAACAAGGGAAAAACAGGCTTGCTTTCAGTGTCAGTTCCTCTCCACAAGTGAGTGTTTTGTTTTGTTTTCTAAATTGTGATAAAATATGTGTCACATAAAATTTACCATTTTAACCATTTTTAAATGTATAGCTCAGTGGCATTAAGTGCATTCACACTGTTGTGACACCCTCACCTCTATCCCTCTCCAGAAGTTTTTCATCCTCCCACACGGAAACTCTGCATCCGCTGCACACTCACTCCCCATTCTTTCATTCTCCCCGGTCCCGCAACCACCATTCTACCTCCTGTCTCTATGAATTTGACTACTCTAGATACTTCATACAATTGGAATTATACAATATTTGTCCTTTTATTACTGGCTTATTTCACCTAAAAATGTCTTCAAGATTTATCCATGTTGAAGCATGTGTCATATTTTACTCCTATTTAAGGCTGAATAATATTCCATTGTATGTGTATCTCATGTTTTCTTTATCCATTCATCTGTCCGTTGACAATTGGGTTGTTTCCACCTCTTGGCTATTGTGAATGATGCTACTATGAACACTGGTGTACAGATATCTGTTCAAGTCCCTGCTTTCAATTCTTTTGGCTATATACCCAGAAGTGGATTTGCTGGATGATATGGCAATTCTATGTTTAATTATATTTAATTGCTATATTTTTTTCTTTCTTTTTAAAAATTTCAATAGATTCAGAGGGTGCAAGTGTTTTTGTTACATGGATGACTTGTATAATGCCGCAGTCAGGGCTTTTAGCATACCTATCACCAGGATAGTATACATCGTACCCAATGTATACTGGTGTATACATAAAAATCAATCAATCTTGACTTTTATTCCTCACAGCACCCCCATCCTTCCTGTTTCTTAGTTTCCAATGTCCATTACAACACTTTGTGACCATATATACCTTTCATTTGGCTCCCACTTATAAGTGGGAACACACAGTATTTGGTTTTCCATTCCTGAGATACTTCACTTAGGATAATGGTCTCCAGTTCCATCCCAGTTGCCACAAAAAAAAATTATTTCATTCCTTTTTATGGCTGAGTAGTACTCCACGGTAAACACACACACACACGCACACATATATATGACACATTTTCTTTCTCCACTCCTCAGTTGCTGGGCACTTAGGTTGATTCCAACCTTTGTAATTGTGAATTACGCTGCAATAAACATTCAGGTGCAGGTGTCTTTTTTTGTAAAATGACTTCTTTTACTTTGGGTAGATACCCAGTAGTGGGATTGCTGGCTAGAATGGTAGATCTACTCTTAGTTCCTTGAGGAATCATCACACTATTTGCCACAGAGGTAGTACTGGTTTACATTCCCGCCAACAGTGTGTATAAGCCTTCCCTTTTCACCACAGCTATGCCAACGTCTATTGTTTTGTGACTTTTTAATAATGGCCTTTCTGACAGGGGCCAGGTGGTATCTCATTGTGCTTTTAATTTGCATTTCCCTGATGATTAGTGATGTTGAACATTTCTTCCATATGTTTATCAGCCATTTGTCTATCTTCTTTTGAAAAAAAATCTGTTCATATCTTTTGCCCACTTTTTGATGGGGTGATTTTTTTTTTTACTGCTGGTTTGAGTTCTTTGTAGATTATGGATATTAGTCTGTTTTTGGATGTATGGTTTGTGAATATTTTCTCCCATTCTGTACATTATCTATTTATTCTGTTGATTATTTCCTTTGCTGTGCAGAAACTTTTTAGTTAAATTGAGTCCCATTTATTTATTGTTGTTGTTGCTGTATTTGCTTTTGGGCTCTTAGTCATAAATTCCTTGCCTAGGCCAATGTCCAGAAGAGTTTTTCCTATGAGCTCCTCTAGAATTTTTATGGTTGCAGGTCTTACATGTAAGTCTTTAATCCATCTTGAGTTAAAGTTAAGTCTGAGCTTCAAGCGTGACCATCCCTCAGACGGTGCACGTCTCACTCATTATGTATGTATATACCCGCCCTCCTCCCCCTCCCACCCGCCCAATACCCCATTAATGTAGTTCCTATGTGTCCACTTAGGTGCTGCTCAGTTAATACCAGTTTGCTGGTGAGCATATGTGGTGCTTGTTTTTCCATTCTTGGGACACTTCACTTAGTAGTATGGGTTCCAGCTCTATCCAGGAAAATACAAGATGTGCTATATCACCGTTATTTCTTAGAGCTGAATAGTACTCCATGGTATACATATACCACTTTTTATTAATCCACTCATGAATTGATGGGCACTTGGGTTGTTTCCACAGCTTTGCAATTATGAATTGTGCTGCTATAAATATTCGAGTGCAGGTGTCTTTTTTGTAGAGTGTCACAGGATTTCTTATTACCATTTCAATCTTGCTACTCATTATTGCTTTGTCCAGGATTTCTATTTCTTCCTGATTCAAGCATGAGAGGTGGTATGTTTCCAAAAATGTATCCATTTCCTCTAGATTTTCTAGTTTGTATGCATAGAGGTTTTCATAGTGGTCTCAGATGATTTTTTGTATTTCTTTGGTATCCAGTATAATTTCTCCTTTTTCATTTCTAATTGAGCTTATTTGAGTCCCTTCTCTTCTATTTTTGGTTAATGTAGCTAGTGGCCTATTGATTTTGTTTATCTTTTCAAAGAAGCAACTTTTCGTTTTGTTTTGTATTTTTGTTTGTTTCCATTTTGTTTAGTTCTGCTCTGATCTTTGTTATTTCTTTTCTTCTGCTAGCTTTGGGTTTTTTTTTCTTTTTCTAGTTCCTTGTGGTCTGACATTAGGTTGTTAATTTGTGAAGTTTCTGTCTTTTGTGTAAGCATTTAGTGCTATGAACTTCCCTCTTAGCACTACTTTCTCTGTATACCAGAGATATTGGAAGTTTGTGTTACCTTTTTCCTTTAAGACATTTTTAAATTTCCATCTTGATTTCATCATTGACCCAAGGATCATTGAGCAGCAGGTTGTTTAATTTCCATGTATATGTGTAATTTGAAGAGTTCCTCTTGGAATTGATTTCTAGTTTTATTCCAGTGTGGTCTGAAAAGATATTAATACATGGTATGATTTCAATTTTTTGAATTTGCTGAGACTTATTTTGTGGCATAACAAATGATCTATCTTGGAAAATGACCAATATGCTCATGAAAAGAATGTATATTATGCAGTTTTGGGGTAGAATGTTCTGTAAATGTCTGTTAGGTCTATTTCTTCTAGAGTCCTGTTTAATTCCAGTGTTTCTTTGTTGATTTTCTGCCTCAATGATCCATCTAGTTCTGTTAGTGGAGTGTTAAAAACCCCAGCTATTATGATGTCAGTGTTTATTTCTTTCATAGATCTAATAGTATTTGTTTCATGAATCAGGGAGTTTCTATATTAGGTGCATGTATATTTAGGATTGTTATCTCTTCTTATTGAATTGACCTCTTTATCATTATATAATGATCATCTATCTTTTTTTTTACTGTTGTTGATTTAAAGTCAATATTATCTGATCTCAGAATAACTATTCCTATTCACTTTTGGTTTCCATTTCCATGGAATATTTTTTTCCACTCCTTTACTTTGAGTATATGAGAATCTTTGTGAGTTATATGGGATTGTTGGAGACAGCATATATTTGTGTTGTTTTTTTTTTTTATCCATTCAGCCAATCTATATCTTTTAAGTGGAGCATTAAGACTGTTTACATTCAATGAGTAGTATTGATATGTGAGATACTGTTCTAGTCATCACATTGATTGTCAACTAGTTGCTTTGTTTTCTCCCTTATGTTACTGTTTTATAAGAGCTGTGATTTTTAACTTTTGGGTGTTTTTATATTGGTGGGTATTAATTGTTCTGTTCCACATATAGCACACTTTTAAGCATTTCTTGTAGGACAGGTCTAATGGTGACAAATTCCCTTAGTGCTTGCTTGTCTGGTAAAGGCTTTATTTCTCCTTCATTTATGATACTTAGTTTTGCAGGATACAAAATTCTTGGCTGGCAGTTGTCCTGTTTAAGAAGACTAAAAATGGGACCCCAATTCCTTCTGGCTTGTAAGGTTTCTGGTGAGAAGTCTGCAGTGAGTCTGATGGGGTTTCCTTTGTAAGTTACTTGACACTTTTGTCTTACAGCTTGTAGGATTTTCTCCTTCACATTGATTTTGGCCAGACTGATGATTGTGTGCCTTGCTGATTTCCTGTTTACCTTCCTGTTTTCCAAGTGATTGCTGACTTTCTTGTATCTCGATGTCAAAATTTCTAGCAATACCAGGGAAGTTTTCCTCCAATATTCTTTCAAATGGGTTTTCCATGCTTATTAGTTGTCCTTCCTCTCCCTCAGGGATATCTATGATTCTTATATTTGTTTGTTTTATACAATCCCATATTTCCGAGAAAGACTGTTCATTCTCCTTAATTCTTTTTTCTTCATTTTTGACTGACTGGGTTAATTTGAAAGACTTGTCTTCAAGCTCCAAAATTCTTTCTACTGCTTGGTCTAGTTTGTTGTTAAACATTTCCACTGTATTTTGACATTCTTTAAATGACTCATTTCTGTTAAATTTTTTCTTATATTAATACATTATTTTCCCTCAATTGCACCCAGTATTTATTAAGAACCTAACCTACCATGTGCTTGCCATTATAAGGATGATTTTAATTCCTCAAAGGACTTTGGAATGTATTCTTATAAATAAATCAGATGGTTTCTTTTTTATGACTAAGTCTAAGTCATTTCTAATCTCAGTATACAGGAGTAATAAATTTAAAAAAATGTTTATGCACAGTCAATATTATCTTATCACATGAACAGAGTTGCCATGTTTCTTTTTCTTTTGTTTTTTTTCTTTTTTTTTCGAGACAGGGTCTCACTCTGTATCCCTGGCTAGAGTACAGTGGCATCATTATAGCTTACTACAACCTCAAACACTTGGGATCAAGTGAGCCTCCTACCTCAGCTTCCCAAGTAGCTGGGACTACAGGCACACACCACTACAGCCAGCTAATTTTTCTATTTTTTTAGAGATGGGGTCTCACTCTTGTTCAGGCTGGTCTCAAACTCCTGACCTCAAGTGATTCTCTCACCTTGGCCTCCCAAAGTGCTAGGATTATAGGTATGAGCCACCACCCCTGACCCCATGTTTCTTTTAATTTTCAAAAAATATATGACATTTTCAGCTTCATTTTTTATTAAATATTTAATCTTTAAAGGTTAAAAATTAGCAGACTTTCCCTATCTTGTCTTAATTCATACCCTTTGATATTTGGGAAAAAATGTGTTTTAAAGTCTATTGTTCACAGAGGACTTTTAAAAATATTTCTTAAAGTCTACTGATATTTTATGAAATTTATTGCTTTTAGTCACCTTTTGGCACTACACTACAAATATATCTAACTTTTAAAAACTGTTATTCCATTATATTAGTTTATATTAGTTATATTATATTAGTTATATTATAACTTTTAAAAACTTATATTCCATTGATATTAGTTTTAGGATGATTGTGCTTCTAAAAGTTCCAACAATCCTAAAAAATAACCAATCAAGGTACTTAATTCAGATAATTTTACTGAACTATATTAAAAGGATCATATGGCTTCTTTAATGTTATATAAAACAAAAACTCATTTTAGTAAGCAAATGTCCTCATGAAGTACATTTAAAGTAGAAAATGAACCTGGGCAACATACCAAGATCCTCATCTTTACCAAAAAAAGAAATTAATCAGGTATAGTGACATGTACCTGTAATCCCAGCTACTGGGGAGGCTGAGGTGGGAGGATTGCTTGAACACAGGAGTTCAAGGCTGCAGTGACCTGTGATCTCACCACTGTACTCCAGCCTGGGCAACAGAGCAAGACTCTATCTCTAAAAAAAATAAAACAAAACAGAAAATGGTAAAAGATCCAATTTGGGTCGTCATTATTTAATGTGCTTTGGTGGAAGGGTGATTTTTTTTCCCCACAGTCTTTATGACCATGTTCTCTGCAACCAAAGACTATTTGATAAATCAATATGACTGAAGCACTAAATTATCTGTGAGCTGATCTCAGTAATTTAGATTATAAAATCCAAGAGAGAGGGTTTGTACCTCATCAATCTTGCATTTCACCATATGATTTCCATGGGGGGTTGCATATACTAGATGCACAATATAGGTTTCTGTACCAACAATAGGTCCTTTTGTTCTTATAATAGTTTACATGACCTGGTAAACACATGTTGAGATACTAACCAATGATATCTGGAAAAAAAAACAAAAAACAAAAGAACCCCCCAAAGTAGAGAGGAAATAAAAAGACTGGAAGGGGCAGATCACTAACATGAAATCTACCCCTTGTTCACATCAGCCACCTTTTGGTACTACACTATGAGTTTGGTACCTCCCTCCATGCCGTCTGTTTTCTACCTAGGCTAGAGATGCTCTGCCTCCCAGTGGAAAGCAAGAGCCCTGAAAGGTTATTTTCCATTTACTGGAGTGAGAACATTCAGAGCCTAGATAGCTACAAAGCAGTAACCGTGGCAGTATGTGCCTCTATTAGTGGAATTAGGGGCCTCGCACAGATCACAGAGCCAGCAGTGACAAGCCTCCCTGATGCCGTCATAAACTCGGAAGGAGCTAGAGAACAATTCTTCCCTTTAGTTATCTAAACCCTCTGAAAGGGAGAATCCCTGAGTGGAAGGATGGCTTCTTCTCTCTTCCTGAATGCTGTTTTGTTGGTGCCTTATGCTAAAAGAAGAACTCAGCTGATAAAAATGTATTATTTTCCTTATTTGGAGAGCCTTTTCCTTCCAGTTAGAAGAAAACTGCTGCTCACATTCAAAATACCTAACTCCCAAAATACCTGATTCTAACAGGGAGCTTATAGAGTCTGCTACTTACCAAAACAAAATGTGAATACTTGAAATCTGAGATCTTGCCAATTTAATGAATTTCTAATAATTTTTAAATAGAGAATATCATTTTAATACTTTACACAATTGGAAGGCTGTTGAGGGATAAGTTGGCAGAGTCTCTATTTTCCTTAAAAAAACAAACTTTTAAAAATTTTTCTACATTTATTTTATATTATCAGTTTAGCAGTTTTATTTTTATGACAAAATTCTGAATCTATTATATTGTCCGAATTCTAAAAAGATCCAATTGATTACAGAAGAATGAATTAGAAAAAATTACTTTGCCCTTTTTTCCTCTGGAAAATTACTGAGTTTTTTTTTTTAATACTTTCCATTTAAAGGACCTAATTTATTTTTTATGGCCCATGACCAATATCCAAGATAGTATCCAATTTTTAAATTCTGAACTCTGTCTTGAGTGACTTCCAAACTGAATGAAATGAAAATACCTCAGGCAGTCTGTTTACACACAGTGGCAAAATTAACTTTACATTCTTTGGATCACTGCACTGGGGATATTTCTGAGCCTCTACTTCATGCTACTTCTGAGCATATTAATATGTCCCCATATAGAAGGCGTCCACCTCACTCTAGATAAAACAAGGCTTTTTGAACACCTATCTGAGCAAAGCATGGTGCTGCCAGTACAAAGGTAGATAACACTCAGTCCCCGACTTGATGGTCTTTGTTGGAATAGGTTCTTGAACTGTGAAGTCACTGTGTCTCTAGAGGCAAACAGTTTGCTTTTATCAGTAGGTTTCAAAATAAGGATGTGCTCACCTATCAGCCGTGCATCGTGTCATTAGTGCGCTTGGCTCTCCATTGTGCAAGATCCTTTCCAATGCCAGTCAGTCGCAATCAGGGTAGAGTAATGGAATACTTCAAAGACATTCTGAATCACAGTCTCCTCCTCATGAGAAAATGTGAGAGACTGGCATGGCACAAGCACTTGTCCATGTTTGGTTTTGGCCATCTCTGAGAATGGAACTCCCGGCAAGGCCAGAAGGTGCTCTTTCCTCATTTCCCTTACACATCAGTGTTGTCTAATACCCAACTCCAGTCATGCATTGCTAAACAACAGGGATACGGATATGGGCTAAGACATGTGTTGTTAGGCTATTTCTGCATTGTGTGAACACTGTGTGCACTAGACAAACCTAGTGTATGACCAACTTCATGCCTAGGCTATGTAGGATAGTCCATTGCTCCTACGCTACAAACCTACTCAGCATGGTACTGTGCTGAATAGTGTAGGCAAGGGTAACACGATGGTAAGCATGTATGCATCTCAGCATATCTAAACTTGGAAAAGGTACAGTGAAAACACTGTATTATAATCTTGTGGGACCACAGTTCTATACACAGTCTGTCATTGATGGAAATGTTGTTCTGTGGTGCATGTCTGTACATGTTTGGTATACAGCGAACATTCAGCAAAGGTTTTCATCAGTGAACAGGTAACTGGGTGGATTTTATGGGCTTAACTGGGTTAAAATACATAGAGAACCACTGTTTGACTTAACATCTAGACATTATTCTACTGATATTTTTCAATAATTCCATTTTTGCAAAGCCTGATTTCCATTTGGATCCAATTTCCACTTGGAGAAGATCTCATTCTCCTCCCTCTTATAATTAAAAAGCTTGTTCTTTTAAATTATTTCAAAATGTTCTCCTCCACTAATCCCGAGGCTTGCAAGACTCAATGTGACCCAACCTAATTGGAGTATCAGAACACATGTGGCTTTTAGAATTCAGGTGAGAGGAGGTTGAGGCAGATTCGGTCAGTCTAGAGATACTAAACACCAAAGGACAATTTAACGTGAATGTTCTAAAGCTAATATTTAGCTCCATCTGGGAGGGGTTATAAGAATTATAGGCAAATGTCTAAGTTATCGTTTTTTCTAAATTATTGGCAAAGTTCTCTCAAAACAGTCTAAGACAAAAATCTGGCCTTCGGTGACTGGCAATTTTTGTCAACAAATTCAGTCTTTTCTGCCCTCCCCATGCTCACGTGAACCCCAGAGGCAGCAGTCAGCATGCCCAGAACCAACTGCTTCACCCCGTTTTGCCTGTGTCCTGAGTGGATTCATTCGCTTTTAATCTAGTGCACTGAGCAGTCACTTAGGTTAAATTCTAGTTATTCTATTTTCATAATGTAAAGGATATCTAGATTTTAAACCAATGCCAAAAAACTAGATGATGTGATTCTTTACCATAATAGGAAAATACCTTCTTTTAAATAGACTACTCACATTCAAACAAGAAAAGAATAAAGGAAATTAACATGATAAATTAAGAAAAATACATTTTCTTAAAAATATTACTTCAGGCCAGGCGTGGTGGCTCACGCCTGTAATCCTAGCACTCTGGGAGGCTGAGGCCGGTGGATCGTTTGAGCTCAGGAGTTTGAGACCAGACTGAGCAAGAGTGAGACCCCTGTCTCTACCAAAAATAGAAAAAATTAGCCGGGCATAGTGGCACATGCCTGTAGTTCCAGCTACTTGGGAGGCTGAGGCAGAAGGATTGCTTGAGCCCAGGAGTTTGAGGTTGCTGTGAGGTAGGCTGATGCCACAGCACTCTAGCCAGGGCAACAGAGTGAGACTCCACTTCAAAAAAAAAAAAAATTTATATATATATATATATATATTACTTCAATTGGTTGTATATCCTGTGGGGACTGTGTTTAAAATCCAAGTGATCCACAAAATTTTCAGCTTTCTACGTTTCATGAATAGATACACCTATCTCCTGTTTCACTAACCTTAGCCCAAATTTGGAAAAGGGGAAGAAAAACTCATACTTGATAACATTCAGAATCTAGAGAAATTAGCTTATAGCCAAATTTTCCCCCCTACAGAAAAAATGGGTAAGGTGATTAAATCAAGTTTGTTGAGTCAGATAGAATATTGGCATATTTTACTTTAAATGAAGTAAATGAGCATAACATTTCAGTATTCCAAAATTTTACATTTTAAAAATGGTGTAGTTTTCAAATCGCTATCCAATATTATAATTCACTACACTTTTGCAGCTTTGGGTATGAAGTACATCACTTGTTAGACAATCCATTTATTTCAGACACAGTACAGGGAAAAGAGAATGCATTAAGCATTTGGACTCTTTCTTCAAGTTTGTGTCAAATATTTATCAGGCCTGACCTATTATTTTTTCCATCCTCCCTAAGTGATTATCTTGCACTGCCTTCTGATTAGAATCCTGGCCTCCCTTAACACCGACGCTGTGTTCCTTTCAAAACTCTGTGTAAGGTTTCAATCCTCCTTCTGCCATTTGACTGTATCTCCATAACTGGAGGATCATGGAGAAATGTCATAAACAGAAAGGACTTGGAGGGTTTTACTCTTCTGTAGACCTGACAATTGTTTGTTGGGAATTGTTCACTTGGATCCCTTTCCTAGGATGGAATGTAAAGTATTCCAGCTGATGCTATTCAAGGCAGGAAAATATATCATGATTAATTTGACAAATGACTCTAAACCCAGCACTGCTGCTTGGGAATTTTCCCTTTAAGCACATTGCTTAGGACAAATTTATGCACCAAATAAAAAAGAAACTTGTTCCATTTGACCACAAGTGTAAAAGTGTAAACACTCTGCAGTTTCACAAGATTTTTCTTCTTCTTTTTCTTTTTAACCTGTGTCCTCCTCTTTCTTTCTTTTTTTAACATCAGACTGGCCATTTCATCCATAAATGGTCTTCAGACCAAAGGGAGGTGGGCGTGGCTCTAAGCCAGTGCCATGTTTCCCCTGTGGCTAGGGATTTTCCTCTCAGTCGAAAGGAAGGCTTGGAGAAAGAGAAAAGGACACTCCTTTCACACCTGGGAAGACAGACCACTTGCCCCATGCACAGAGAGGTAAGGTCAGGACTGTGTGTGTGTCAATGCACACGCACACACTTGCACAAAGTGTGGTACAATAGACGTATTTACCATTTTCACCATTTTTGAGTGTAGAGTTTAGTGGCATTAAGTACATTCACATTGTTGTCTAACCATCACCACTATCTATTTCCACAACTTTTTTACCTTCCCAAACTGAAACTTTATACCCATTAAAAAATATTTCCCCCTCTTTTCTCCCCTCAGCTTCTAGTTACCATCATTCTACTTCCCGTCTCTATGAACTTGATTATTCCAGGTACTACATGTAAATGGAATTGTACAACATCTGTCCTTTTACTACTGGCTTATTTCACTTAACATGATATCGTCACGATTTGTCCATGTTGAAGAAGCACGTGTCAGAATGTTTCCTTTCTATTTAAGGCTGAATAATATTCCGTTGTACATATGTATCATGTTTTATCCATTCGTCCATTGATGGACATTTGGGTTGTTTCCACCTTTCAGCTGTTGTGAATGATGCTGGTGTGAACACTGGTGTACAAATAAATCTCTCTGCAAGTCCCTGCTTTCCATCCTTGTGGGCATATACTTAGGGGCAGAGTTGCTGAATCCTGTAGCGGTTCCATGTTTAACCTTTTGAGAAACTGCCAAGCTGTTTTCCACAGCAGCTGCGCCGTTTCACATCCCCATAAACAAAGCACAGGGTTTCTGATTTCTCCACGTCCTCACCAACACTTGTTATTTTCTGTTTCTTGTTTGTTTTTTTTTAAATACAAGCCATCCTAAGTGGTACGTGCCCGCAGATACATTTTTAACATGTTGAAAATTATACTTTGACAGGGGAAAAATACTATTCTGGCAGTGTTTCTTTACAGCCACAATTTTTGGCTAATTTGACAGTTATTTTGTTCATTGAGACAGCACCATACATAGTGCTTCCAACTGAATCCATGAACCAAACTTCCTGAAAACACTTTCTGGTTCTGTTTTATGGACAGCCAAGAACTGTGGCTCTCTCTGTGCATTCAAATTCATTTTATTCCTTAAGAATAGCCAGTAATATTAGAAAGTGAACATCTCCAGATATTTTTAACGAAAGATTGGTTGGGATAAAAGTGATTTTTATTTCATTCTCCAGGTAATATCAGTTTTCTACTTTACTGTGTGTGTTCACACGCAGTCTAGGTGGAGCAATGGTTTGAGATTCTTACAGTATCGTTTGAAAGCCCCATTCCCCACCACCCTGACTAAAAATAAATAAATAAATAAAATTCTAAAAGGCGGTGAATTCACTTGACCACAGACTCTTCCAACAATTTGGAAATCTGGTCGTAAGTGTTGCTTGACGACTGCTTGAATCAGCATTTCTTTCCCCTCTGCCTGTTTATCTGGGCTCGGCTGCTATTGCACGAGCTCAGGTCCTTTGCTTGCTTCTTCGTGGCCCTGCTGGCCACACTGCCAGCTGGCGCTCCCGGTCCTGCATGCTAAGCCACCCAGCTCCTTCTCCCCATCTTCCCGAATCCTCAGTGTTCATCGTCATTGGCATTTCACACTGTCCACAAGCCACAAAGGTTCCATCGGCCTAAACATAGAATCACTATAAAATTAAAATAAAGTAATAATAAAATGTGAGAACTCAGGGATCACAAAAGAAGGTGAAGCCTAGGCAGGGGAAAGGGCTCGTTTGCAGCTAATGAGCGCCAGGTCAAGACTGAGAATCCACATCCACTGATCCTCAGTGTAGGTCCCTTTCCTCCACGGTACATCCTTTCATTGCAGAGGGCCCGTTCTGATTACTGATACCCGACATAACTGCTAAGAGCCTGTCTTCCAGCAATGGGAGTTTGTGGAAACTCTCGGAACCCAGGAAGGGTCCTCACCCCCCTCCCTATGCCCCGGACTAACACATGTGCCTTCCTCAGAGCAGAGTGTAGAACCTGTCAAAGCAACAGGCAAATTCAGCCTTGCCAAGAATTAATACAGCCTGACAGAAAATGTTTATTCCATAGCCTGTTTATTTTCCCCATATCACTTCTTACTAATGGCAGTTATTTTATATCCTTATTGGGCTACTAATTTATTGCCTATGCCACATGCTAGAATGTAAACTCCTGGAGAGTAGGGACCTTGTTTGAGAAGGTCATGGACACTGTATCCCAAGTATCTGAAACAATGTTGGTTGAATGAAAAATTGTGAATACAGTATGTACTCCATGAATAGCATATGACTCCAGGGCAACACATTAATACATCGATAGTAACTACTTTATGGAAGAGATACTAGACCACAGAATTGACAGATTGAGTCTTCGACTAAACCTTTGCTATCTGATGTGGTAGCCATAGCCTCATGTGGTTACTAGTACTTAAACATAGCTAGTCTGAGTAAAGATGTGCTGTAAGTATAAAATACACACCAGATTTTGAAGATCTAGTATAAAAATGTAAAATATTTCATGAGTAATTTTATATTGCCTACATATTGAAATGATGATAAATAATACTTTTTGTTTTTTAATTGACACTTAATAATCATACATATTTATATATTTTGATACATGCATATAATGTATAATGATAAAATCAAGGTAATTAGGATATCTTTCACCTCAATATTTGTCCTTTCTTTGTGTTGTAAACATTTCAAATATTCTTTTCTAGCTATTTTGAAATACACAATAAGTTATTGTTAATTATAATATAATCACCCTACTGTGCTGTCAAATACTAGAACTTATCCTTTCTGTCCAACTGTATTTTTGCACCCATTAACCAACCTCTTTCATCCCCCCAACCTCCTTCCCAGCCTCAGGTAACCATCATTCTATTCCCTACCTCTCAGAGATCAACTTTGTAAGCTTCCAAATGAGTAAGAACATGCAATATATGTCTTCCTGTGCCTGGCTTATTTCACTTGACATAATGACCTTCATTTCCATCCATGGTGTTGCAAATGACAGGATTTCATTCCTTTTTATGGCTGAATAATATTTCATTGTGTATATATACTACATTTTCTTTCTCCATCCATTATTGATGGACACTTAAGTTGATTCCGTATCTTAGCTATTGTGAATAGTGTTGCAATAAACATAGGAGTGCAGATGTCTCTTTGATATACTGATTTCCTTTCTTTTGGATTTATACCCAGTAGTAGGATTTCTGGGTCATATGTTAGATATATTTTTCATTTTTTTGAGGAGCCTCCATACTGTTTTCCACAGTGGCTTATACTAATTTACATTTCCACCAGAAGAGTCTCCCTTTCTCTGCATCCTCGCCAGCAACTGCTATTTTTTGTTTTTTTTAACAGTCATTTTAACTGGGGTGAGATATCTAATTGTGGTTTTTATTTGTATTTTCCTGGTGATTACTAATGTTGCGCATTTTTCATATGCCTGTTGGCGATTTATATGTCTTCTTTTAAGAAATGTCTATTCGGATCCTTTGTATGGTTTTTTAACTCTCAATTTCATTCATTTCCGCTCTGATATTTATTTCTTTCCTTCTATTAATTTTGGTTGGTTTGTTCTTGCTGTTCTAGTTCCTTGAGATGCATTGTTAGGCTGTTTATTTGACATCTTTCCATTTTTTTGATATAGGCATTTATTGCTATAAACTTCCATCTTAGAACTGCTTTTTCTATATCTCATAGGTTTTGGGATATTGTATTTCTATTTTCATTCATTTCAAGAAATTTTAAAACTTTTTTTCTTAATTTCTTCATCAACCCATTGGATTACTCAGGAGCATGTTGTTTAATTTCCACGTATTTGTACAATTTCCAAAGTCCCCCTTGTTACTGATTTCTAGTTTTATTCCATTGTGGTCAGAAAAGATACTTAATATGATTTCCATTCTTTTAAATTTGTTGAGACTTGTTTTGTGGCCTAACATATGGTCTATTCTGGAAAATGTTTTATGTGCTGATGAAAAGAATATGCTTTCTGCAGCTGTTGGGTGAAATGGTCTGTAAATGTCTGTTAGGTCCATTGGTCTAAAAAGCGGTTTAAATACAATGTTTCTTTCTTGATGTTCTGTCTAGCTGATCTGTCCAACTTTGACAGCAGGGGGCTAAAGTCCCCAACTATTATTATATTGGAGTCTATATCTCCCTTTATATCTAATAACATTTGCTTTATATATCTGGGTGCTCCTGTGTTGGGTGCATATATATTTATAATTGTCATGTCCTCTTGCTAAATTGATTCCTTTATCCTTATATAACAATCTGCTTTGTCTCTTTTTACAGTCTTTGACTTAAAGCCTGTTTTACCTGATGCAGGTATAGCTACTTCTGCTCACTTTTGTTTTATATTTGCAAGGAATATATTTTTCTGTCCCTTCACTTTCTGTCTATATGTGTCTTTACAGATGAAGTGAATTTCTTGTGCATAGTATATAATTGGGTCAATTTCTTAAAAAATGCATTCAGCCAGTCTCTATCTTTTAAGTGGGGGATTTAATCTGTTTTCTCTCAGGGTTATTATTGATTGGTGAGGACTTACTCTTGTCAATATTAATTGCTTTGTGGTGTTTTGCATATCTTTTGCATGCCCATATTCCCTTCTTCTTCTCTTATTATCATTGTGATTTGGTGGTTTTCTGTAGTGATGAGGTTTGGTTCTTTTCTCTTTCTCTTTTATGAATTTGCTTTACCAGTGAGTTTTACACTTTTGCATATTTTCATGATGGTGATTATTGCTTTTTATCGTCTAGATACAGAACTCCCTTGAACATTTCTTATAAGGCTATAGTCTAGTGGTGATGAATTCCCTAAATTTTTGTCTGTTTGGGATAAAATGGTAATATTTTAGATGTGTGGGGTTAAATAAGATATAATATTAAAATTAACTTTATCTCTTTCTCTTTAGTATTTTTGCTGTGGCTACTACAACATTTAAAGTTACATATGTGACTTGCGTTATATTTTTGTAGGGCAAGTACAAGACTAAACAATTAGTCACTGGTAGTCTGATTTTTGTTTTCACTGACTGGACTAATTTTTATGTTCTTAAATTCCCTTCCAATATCACTGGGATGGGTGGACTCACTCTGTTTTACCCCAGGCCCCTAAGGGCCCTGTTGGGTACACATTCGACTCCTGAGTTCAGACCATTTCAGTCAGTCCTGGCATCCTGAGGGCAGTGAGGGATATTGGGATTCCCATCCCATCCCATTCACAGCCCAGCAAGGGCCTGTCCCTGAGACACCCTCATGCCTGCAGGGTACTCTGGGATCCACAGCAACCCACAGTCCCCCTGAATTGAGAGACAGACATACCTTATACCAGTGGATGCTCTCACTCAGGGGATAAGGGAACACTGTGACTCCTTCAGGGAACTAGGGAGAGGATGCTGCAGGTGGTGCGGGGCTTAGGGGAAGAAGGACAACAGGACACAGATACAGGGTGAGCAGTACCTAAGAATCAAGCTCTCCGGGTAGTGGAGGTACAACTGCCACACACTCCTTAGCTAGCTCTGATATTATAATCACTATTGTTAGCATGCAGATGTGCCTAAAATACTAAAAATAGCAAGGTCTTCTAGAACAAACCTGAGTTAAAAGTGGCGTAACAAAAGAACACCTAGTCACAGATTTCAAGGCAAGCGATCTCACCGTCACTGAGCTCCAGCCTTGCTGTCCCACATCTGGGAGGACAGCCGCCTCATGGGGAAGTGAATGGGAGACTGTCTGCAGGACAGCCAGGTCTGCAGAGTCAATTATGCTTCTGATGAGTAAGGACGGTTACCTAATTCTTCGACTCTATGTGGAAAACAGAGACAAACTCAAGACAAAAGAAAAAAAAATTCTTTTCATAGCAACAAAAAAACCCCACAAGGAATTGGCTCTGCTCCCTGAGTCTTCTGAAATGTGAGAAAATCCTCTTTTCATCACTACTAAGCATCATCATCAGTGTTATCAGCACCCTAACAGAACACCATGCGTTTCATGTCTTTCTGTCTTCAGAATTTGCTAAGCTTTCCCCATAGGAGTTCTAAAGTCTTCCCCCCTCAGTAGTTGTGGGGTGTGGCTTAGTGGGTGAGCCCCCTACCCTGGGACCCCATCCTCTGCTGCTGTTATTCTGAGCACCACGGATAACCGCGGCACCCAGCCCACCGTGGCCGTCAGCACATTTAGATGCTAGTCTGGGTGACAAGGAAACAAATGCATTGGCTTCCCATTCTCTTCCGCCCTTCTCTGGTCTCTGATATAGAAAAGGAAAAGAACCTCCTGGAGCCCTCTCGTAGGTCCTCTGAGATGCAGGCTCAGCTGTCGGCCACCAGCAAGCAAGGGCAGAGAACCAACCTCGACGCCGAGAGCCCCGGGAGGCAGGACGCTGACACCTGCTCCTCCCCTCATCTCCACCCTGGGAAAGCAGGAGGAAGGGAAGTTATCTCCTAGAACACCAAGCAAGAACCTCTCGATTCTCTCTCTCTGGAGCAGCACAACCTTTCCTACGCCTTCCAGTTTTTCCTAAACCCTGACAGCTGTTTTCTCTAATTCCTACCTAATTTTGTACATATTCTCAACTGTTTGATATATATACTTTGGCCTTACCAGTACTGGGAATATGGTGTTTCTACCTATTACCTCTGTGATTTCCAATAAGAGAAGCTTAAAAATGGGTGGACATTATACAACCCAAAGAGTTTGGGTTTTTTTTAAACTGTGATAAAGTAACCAAAAATGTTATTACAGTAGTGTTTGTTTGTGTATGCACACGTGTGTTCTCGGTGATGGCAGCCAAACACATGAAACGCTGAAACTGGAAAGGGTGCCTTCCCAGGAGGATTCTGGCTTGGCGTGTGGGGTGATTTATTGAGATCAAATCAATGAATTTGACTCAAAATCGGCTAATATAATTATCTACAACTGAATGTCAAAATATACTTTGGGATGTTTCCGACTCAATAAAGTGAAATCCATTGCCTTACAGGTTTTAATTCAGTACACATTATGAGTCAAAGCTGTGAAGGTTTCACAAGGAGACTGCTTCAGGTTCGAGCTCTCTATACATAGCATCACAGGATCTGAGAGCTGAAAATTAAAGTCACTTAGTTCAGTGATCAGCTGCTTGAGTCCTTCTGCAATGTTCTTCTAGTATGGTTGTACAGTCAAGGCTCAGATGTCTCAAATGGCAGAGAACTGAGTCTCTCCCAAGTTAGCCATTCCATTTTTGAAGAGTGCTATTAGAAAGGCTCCCCCTGACCAACCGCCCTCTCTCTTTTTTTTTTCCCCTAGTTTAAATCTGTTTGTGTCTCCACCCTTGAGAGCTGATTTCTGCCTTCCCTGCCCCAGGGGAAACCTTCCTGTTGACGACCCTCAGAGTATTTGAGGACAGCTATCACGGCCTCCCAGGCCTTCTTTCCACATGCATCGTTTCTTTGTTCCCGATGTGGCATGGTTTTGGGTCCCTTTACTAACCCAGTCTGAAGGTATCACTCCTCTGAACTCCACACTTTAAAAAAATATATTCCAGGGCAATATATGTAACCTTAACATTTGTACCCCCATAATATGCTGAAATAAATAAATAAATAAGTAAAAAATATATATATATTCTCTGTTAAGTGTGGTGTCCACAACCATACACGATGCTCTGGGTGTGGGCATCTTCCATCAGCGCACTGATGCTGGACTGCGTTTCTCGACAGGAGCCCTCAGTGTTCACCAGAACTCCCCCCCGAAGGCTTACACTGGTCTCCATGAAAACCTCCAGGCTCACGTTCAGGGAACAGTCTAATGATGGATCTGAGTAAGGCCGTAAATGTCATTGCTCCTTCACCGAGTGTGCCGGCTCCCACCCTGTGGCCCGTGCAGCATGGGCGGGCAACGGCCAGAGGACTGCGGGCCCATGAACAGAGGGTGACGGTTGTGACTCCGCTTCGATGCTGGAACCTCGGTGTACTTGACATTGCAAAACAACATCGGCCTTCTCATTAGGTAAGTGTTATTTATTCCCCTCTGGAAGGCCTACAACAGGTATGTGTTCTGGGACAAGTGTAATGTGTTTATGGCCATGTGCATAATAAATTATTGGAAATAGCTGGGTTTTTTATACCCCCTTAATATATAAAGTTTGCCTCCTGTCAGCTTCGGACTCTGTTACGGATCTGTAAGGGTTTGCCTACACGGTGGTCTGCCACAGTCTCCGGTGATGATCTAGTGGTCTCGCCGCAGAGCTGCCGAGGGCCTCGGACGGCAGGAGGCCCCCTGAGGATGACGCAAGCCTAGGGACATGTATGGTGTCACTTCATTCATCTGTGGAGAGGCAGGTGTGAGGGTTGCCCACATTTTTTACAACAAGGAGCCAAGACTATTACATCAGAATAATAAGAAACCACTATAGGACACAGAATTCCAATCTCCAACCTTAAGGTTAAAGACATAGCTATTCAGCACTGATCCGCCTGTTCCAGCCATGCCTGTGAGTACCCTGGGCTTCCTTGGGGACATATCCTTTATACTACCTCCCTCATCCTGGCCAGGAAGTATCCCCTGAGGTCCTTTAGACCTGACTCCGAACACCGTCAGGGAAAAGCCTGACCCCCAGATGTGTGAGATGATCCAGCACTAAACACACTTGGATGACACCTTCTTGAATGAAAAAAATCTATGAAAGTGCCACTTTAGGTAACAGATGTATTAATGCTGCTATAAATCAATCATCAAACATACAAAATTACCTACAAGGTTTGCCTTGGTGATCTATAGTAAAGAAAACAAAATTGAATAAATACAGGTATGTTTCCCATGTTTCCCATTGGAAAAAAATCTAAGTATTCCACATTTCACGCCCAGACCACTGCAAAAAGCTTCTCTCCGTCTCCCTGCCGTGCCTCTGATCTCTGCTCTGGCCCATCCCCCACCACCTTGCCAGTTAGCATTGTCACTGTCCCTCCTCATTACTGTAGGAAAGTTTCTCAGGCATTCTGGGCCCTCCGGACACCAGTCCCAATTCCCCACAGCTTTCCAAAATAAAGTTTCTCTTCAGCCAAACTGATCTTTTGTTTTCAACTGTGTCCTCACATTCCCGTCTCCACACCTACATGCATATGTAAAAGCTGTCTTTGTCCCTCTGGGTCCAGGTTCTCTCTTCCCTTCAAAGTCTAGCTACTTTTTCAGATTACTCAGGCTCCAGTGCTCACTTCTTAATATTTTAGTGTTTCTAGTACTTGTGTAGCACTTGTCACATACAGTCATGCATTGCATTACAAAGTTTCAGTCAATGATGGTCCCATAAGATTATGATACTGTATTTTTCCTGTACCTTTTCTATGTTTAGATAGCACAAATATGTACCACCGTGTTACAATTGCCTACAGTATTCACTATAGGAACATGCTGTGCAGGTGTGTAGCCTGGAAGAAATAGGCTATACCATATAGCCTAGATGTGCAGTTAGGCTGTGCTACACTCTACGATGTTTGCACAGTGATGAAATTGCCTAACAATGTATCTCTCAGAAGAATATAATCACATCATTAAGTGACACATGACGGTACTGCCTCATATCTGCTGGAGACAATTCTCCATGGGTCTCCCATGTTTCTGCACATCTTGCAAGCAGAGACACTGACTGCCTTTGTTTTGGACTATCTTCAGAAGGATATTTACATATGAAATAGCCTTAAAATAAAAAGATAATGTCTCCCTCTGGAGAAAAGGGCAGGCATGCCTACTGCCCATTAAGACGTGGGTTCCTTAAGTTCAGGGTTCCTCTCCTGTAATGCAACCCACTGCATGTGTAGGCATCACCTGGCTATCTGTGTCACCTTGTGGGAATTGGGACCTGGAGAATCAGTACAAGAAAAAGTTGGAACTCTATTGCTATGGCTATAATAAAGTCCTTTATCTCTGACCCGGGACTCTTGTGTCTTCTGCTAGCATCCATGACACTATAGCGTAAAATCTCAGACCTGTCATAGTTCTTGACGCTGTCTTTCAATGGGAACCTCATCTCCCCTAACTAAGAAAGTCAGAGATTAGAGACAGGAATCCGTATTATATATCTTAACTTCTCTGGTATTTTCTCCTATGCTTTCTAAGTACACAATAAGTTTTATTGATGATGATACAAATGATATTGATAAGACAAAATCGTCATAGCAACAAACTCCTTAGTTTGACTCAGTTTCAACCCATACTCATATTTTCTGCTGTGCCTGGCCCTGGCTTTCAAGCAGTAGGATCTTTTGTACAAAACACATGTGTGCAAGAGGGAGTGGGGAGGGAGCAAATGTAGGGAGCACAGGGAACAAGGTGATGGGAATAGGCTTCAGCACCAAGCTGTGCCAGAGACACCTAATTGCCTCTAAATATTAAGTCTATCTTTTTTCCTTTGTAAAAAGAACCTTATTTTTTTTTTAGCTGAGAACATTATGGCTCAAATAATAAATCTGACCCTTGAGCAACATAGGTTCAAACTGGTTCACTTCTATGCAGATTTTCTTCTGCCTCTGCCACCCCTGAGACGGCAGGACCAACCCCTCCTCTTCCCTCTCCTCCTCAGCCTACTCCTCAGCATACTCAACGTGAAGATGACAAGGACGAAGACCTTTACAATGATCCACTTAAACAATAGTAAATATATTTTCTCTTCCTTATGCTTTTCTTAATAACATTTTCTTTTTTCTAGCTTACTTTATTGTAAGAATACAGCATATAATACATATGACATACAAAGTATGTTTTAATTGACTGTTTATGTTATTGATAAGGCTTCTAGTCCATATTTAAGTTTTGGGGGGAGTCTAAGCTAAATGAGGATATTTGACTGCATGGGGATTTGGTGCCTTAACCCCCAGATTGCTCAAGGGTCCACTGTATACTTCTCAGCCTGCCTTGTAGGCCATATCACTGGGTTCCAGTCAATGAGATAGAAGTGGAAGTAGAAGGGAGAACATTACCTTCTTCTTGCCCCTTTTTCTACTGCCTGGGTTGCAGATATAACCCTTTTGTTGGAGTCTAGCAATCATGTTGGACCATGAAGTGAATTTGGAGATAGAATCCATGCATCATGGAGGAACAAATTGGGAGGAACATGAACCCCTGACACCATGAAGCCCCCCATACCTGCCTTTAACAGACTATCTCCTGACCTCTTTTACATGAGAGAAAAATAAATAATTTCTATTTGCTTTAAACCACTGTTATTTTGAATTTTCTGTACATGGTGAACTTAATTCTAACTAATATACAAACCCAATTTTCACTGAATGTGGAGTATATTATAAATCACATTTCCTAAGAGTGGTGCAATCCTATGCCTTTTTGACACTTAAAAACACTGAAAAGTGAGGGCTATGATCAATCCTCATCTGCGTGGCTGTGTAGTCTGAAAAGAAACCCATTTTAAACAATTCAATTCTATTTTATGAAGAATTTAATCAAATTTACATGTGGGTAGTGTGTCTTAGGAATATTTGTATCAACACAATGAAGAATGGCTTTTTAAAATATTTTCTGACAGTTCCAACATAAAAGTTTTATCATCTCAAAAAATGTTTCATAGGTCCTTCAAAAATGCTTTATAGCATTGAATGCTACCTGTTTTAGTCCAATTGTGCTGCTATAATAAAATACCTTATACTGGTGATTTATAAATTATAGAAATTTGTTACTCACAGTTCTGAAGGTTGGGAAGTCCAAGGTCAAGGTGCCAGCAGATTCAGTGTCTGGTCAGGGCTTTGCTGTCTGCTTCCAGGATGGCGCCTTGTTGAGCTGGATGTGAGGAACACTGGGTCGTCACATGGAGGAAGGGCTGGAAGGAAAAAGGGCCAGGCAGCTCTCTGAAGCCTGTTCTACAAGCACATTAATCCCATTTATGAGAATGGAGCACTCATGACTTCTCACAAGGCCTAATACTATTATATTGGGTATTAGCTTCCAACATAGGAATTTTGGAGGGATGCATACATTCAAACCATAGCACATCTGCACTACCAAAAGTCAGGATGGACCTCGTTTGCATCCTTGGCATCCTCATTCTTGTACCCTGGTCATATGTCCAGCCACGATTTAAATCCTCCACTGTCTGAGACCTCAGCGTCAAATGACCACTGCTGCTCATTAGGCTGCTATGCAAACGTATGATTCTTAATAACACCTTTCGGGTGATGTGGAGAAGGGAGCAAGGTGGGGCAATGCTAGCAGCACTGAAATTCTGGAGTCTAGTCCTAGCTCTCCCACTCTCTAGTGCTGGCACCCTCAGGAGAGCACGTGATCTTTTGTCTCAGTGTCTTCACCTGGGAGGAAAGGAAGCCTAGCTTGGGCTTTGAGTCTCGCCCTTGGCTTCCCCGAGATTTCATAACACAATTCGTGAGGAAGAGCTTTTTAAACTAGAAAGGGCCCCACTATGTCACATGTCATGAAGATGGCAATTCCTGACACTTAGGAAATGGAAGGAAGCTCTAAGGGATAAGCCTATGGGGTGCACATTAATCACAGAGGGAGGACAGGGATAATCAGTGACATCTTGAATGCCTATCAACCCAAATTTGTGAAGATCTTCTTGCAAGAGTTATCTCAGAGTAACTACTTCCTTCTGACCTCTTGTTCAACACACAGAGTGGAGGTTGAGGGCATTACTTTGACTCAACAAACCAAATCAGGTTTATTAATTAAAATAACTTAGGTATTAGTCTTAGGACAGCAAATTTTGCATAGTTCCTTCAAAAGGACCAAGGGAGAGAGGTGGCATTTTAAATGGTCACCATTGCAGCAAAACTACTATTTACGGATTTAATGGGTCATCAGGGCTGCAGCTGAGGCCCATTCCTTAGTCAGTGGTCTGTCAAACTTCATGAGGAGAACTTGCTATCTCCTGGATGAAGATTTTGGTCAGAACTTTGAGAATAACCCTGAAGTTCCAAGGCAAAATTGGAGAAGTAAAATCCAGGGAGCTCTCTGAATTGAGCTAACTTGTGGCCCTGCTCACCCCAGCAGATAGATCTCAGCTGCAATTTCAGCTTTGCTACTCAGCTCTTATGTGGTCCTAGTCCACAGTCTCTAAACTTCAGTTTCCTCGTCTATAAAATGAGAGTAACAAAACATTCCTGTACTAGATACTCAATTACTCTTGATCCCTTTCCTCTTAGTTCCTCTCAAAAAAACCCAGGATAACAAGCAGATCAGAGACTGCTGATACATGCACTGGAGCCTTGAGGGATCTGTGCCTCACTTCTAGTGTTCTTGGACAACCAAGGAGAGCTTGAGATTCAGAGACATTCCTTGGAGAAACAACTTCAAAACTCATGCCAGATGAGATATCGGATGACTTCAAACCAAAGGGGCAAAATTGGAAAGTGGGCAAAGTAAGTTTTCAGTTCCTCCCTCCTAATTTCAAGTCCCTTCTCTCTCCTGACCACCTTGTTTAGAACAATTCAGGTTTCCTAAATAACCTAAAAATTGGTCTCCTGCTAGGGTGACCAACTTGCCCAGGTCTCCTGCTTGGACACCCAGTGTCCCTGTGCTGCTCATGGATGTTCCAGCCAGGCCTTTCCTCTCTGGGGGAGCCCCGGGACCCAGGCTGGGTCTCCGTTCTCACCCCTCTTACCTCTCGGCTATCTTCATCACCACTTTCTTCTGCGTGAAGCTGCCCTCAGTTCAGAATGTTCTCGAAGAAAAGCTGATAAGGCAATTCAGAGGTTCCATAGCTGATAATGTTTTTTTAGTTTCTCTATCGGAGAGAATCTGCAATTCCTCCTGCAGGAGGCTTTAAGGCTAAGGCACCATCAAGGAATCCTTTTACTATTGTTTATAACCTCCATCCTGAACCCACGGGTAAAAAGATTTTTATTGGCCAAGGAAGCAAAGGAACCACCTGCCCAGCCATGTTTGCTGTCGGCACGGGCTGTGAGCGCCGCACCCTGACCTCCTCTAACTGCTGCCCAGCGCGAGTGGCTGAGCAGCGAGCGCAGAGGAGATACCGACAGTGGCTCGTGAACGCCCGTTATCAGGTTTAAGAGACGACCCTTTGGGGGTTTCCAGCCTTAAATTTTTTTTTTTTGAGTACAGGCTGGTGTGGAAACATTTTTGTGTAATGTCCAACTACTCTACCTACAGGAAAGGCCTATCTCGGCCAAAAGCTTTTCCTCCGCCTTCTTTCTACTCCAAGACAGGCCAAACCGAGAAAGGAAGGGAAATTCTCTCAGCACCTAAGATCTTTCCAGCTGAAAACACTCACAATTTCAAGTGGCAGGATAAAGTCAGCGATGTCAGCAGTGAATTGGTGTTTCTGTGTATGGAGGGACAGAGCCCCCCTCGGCGTGACTCTCTCACAAAACAGGGGGTGACCTAATACAAGGACAGGATGGAGGCCGGGCACCGGCCTGCCTGGCTGGCTTTGGCCCGGGAGACAGTAAGCAGCCCAGGTAGGAGGTGTAACCTTCACAAGAGCGCAGGGGGAGACACTCGAACAACGGAGACATTTGTGGAACGCTAGAGCCAAGAGCTAGAGCCAGAGCAGCTGAGCCGCCGCAGAAAGACACACGATAACTTTGTGACAAGGCTGGCTGTGCCCTGGGAGGCGAACCGACACAAACCAAAAAAAGATTTTCCACGCATACTCTGCAGAAGGGCCTTATCATCTGTCACGTTTGGGTCTTTTCAGCCACACTTGCAGTACAGGGATAACCACAGTGTCATCCTTGACTACAAACGGCAACAGTGACAGATCTCAGGCTCCTTTGCATTTGAAGATAGCTTTGTTAACTACTGTGAATGCCAGACTTTTTATTGTCAACAGAGCTTCTGAGTTATTTATGCCTGGAACGACTTGTGTTACATCACCCCCCTGTTTTAGCTGCGTCCCTGAGACTATCCTAATGAAAGTGAGAGTGTTGTCAGCAGTAACACGTCCTACATTGCCTAAACGACCACTGAAATTGGAGTTCCCCAACATGCTCTCGAGACCTCTCACTCTGTTAACCTCTCCACTTCAGCCTGTCTGTGATTCCCTTGGGAACTGAGCAATGGCACAAAATGCTGTCTCATTCTTCATTCTAGAAACTCTGAAAATCTTCCAAAAGAATAAGTCACTCTCTGAGACTCCTGAAATGCACAGTTCTAAACCATTTTTGAAGAACCTGCACAAGGAGGCTATTGTATGCATATACAAATAAATGACACAATTCAATGGTTTAATACTATCTGCCAAGTTAAACTACTGCAGAGCAGCTGTGCACGTTTAAAATGATGCCTGGCACGACTGGAGATCCATAAATCATCAGCTGCCTACTTTCATCCAATTAAGAGAGTTAAACAAGAAAAAAATCCACAAATTAAGACGTGTCTAAGGACATGGATGATATCCCCCTCTGAATGCAAAAAATAAATACAAATAAAAATAAATCCTCATTTTTCCAATGTTAAGGCTAACGTTTCTTTTCTAGGGACACCACTTTTCCCGCTTATCAAATCCTGGCATAAAAGCTTGCTCTCGGGAGGGTCATTTCAGGCTCATTGGTTTGTCACTCCATAAGTAGCAGTGCAAAACAGAAGTGATGACTTTACCTGAAAAATGTTGTTCTTAAAAAGGAGTGGGTGGGTAAGCTAGGTTCCCAAGGCTTTCCTGGGAAAATGACAGCCATGTTCGAGGTTTGGGGCCCTGTGTAGCTAGTCCCTTTGATCTGGCTTGTTCATCTGTAGCACAAAGATGTAGAAGAGCAGGGCCGATGGCCAGGCCAACAGATGCCTCCATCCAGCTTCTCTTGGCCTTGGTATACGGGTGTGGCTGGAGAAGCCAGGACATACTGAAATGGAGAGAAGTTACGTTATTGTAAGTTGGGTCACTGTAGGAGAGGGTGACCAACCATCCTGGTGGCTTGGATCTGAGAGGGGTTCTGGGATGTGGGAGTTTTAGCACTCAAACCAGAAAAGTCCTAGGCAGACCAGGACGAGTTGATTACCCTAGTAGGAGACCAATTTTTAGGTTATTTAGGAAACCTGAATTATCCTAAACAAGCTGATAACTCTCAGCTGAATGACAAATCGATATTAGCAATCTAGGTTCCAATCACCATTATGTAGAACATCTATTTATTGAGCTGGAACTTTATGCTCAACATTGTGCTATGTACACAGGAGGGATATAAAGGAAAGTGCAATTAATTCCTCAATCTTTTTAAAATTCACTTTTAAGGAGTACAGCCAAGCGAACCTCTGCCAGCTACTCCAGGATCTTGCACTACACGAATAGACTTGCTTTTGTTTGGAGACTGGGTGGTGGTGGGGAGCTCCTCTGGGCTGCTCCTTCGGGTGTGGCCCCCCAACACTGTCCCCGTTGCTCTCAAGGGTGCTCCAGGTCAGCACCAACACCGCTCAGACTGACAGCTTAAGCTGGCGAGGAGGGAGGGAGAGAGAAGCCTCTGCCTTTGTGGAGATGTAACATTCATTTCTCCTGTAGCTGATTCTCTCTGAAGACAGTTTTTCAGTCAGGGTTCCAGGAAACAAACCATTATTTGAATAAGTATATAGTCTCCTAAGGGAACCACTAGGAAGAAATACACTCCTTTAATTTTGGAAAGTTTATTTTAAAATTTCTTTTTTCTTTTTTTTTTTTTT
>VBSM01000483.1:39245966-39281395 GCA_008086735.1 Cheirogaleus medius
ACCTCGGCCTCCCAGAGTGCTAGGATTACAGGCGTGAGCCACTGTGCCCAGCCATAAAATTTCATTTTCTTATAATCAGACAATGAAATCCTTCTACATGGTGAAGAAAAGGAAAACACGGTGACTGCCACTATTACGAGGCAAATGTAGGACCTAAGGTTGGCACTAGAATTTTATTCTTCTTGATTATAAAAGCAGAACATTTTTATCCTAAAACACTTGAAAAATTAATGAAAAAAAAACTTGAATTACTCAAATTATTATTTCGTAGTGTTTCCTCCTATTCCTCTTCTGTGCATATATTTCTCTCACTTAATTAGGGTCACTGTATATCTATTTCAATATTCTGCTTCTTAACCCTTTGACATCATATTTTCAGCATTTCATGCATCATTGAGTAGTCTTCTAAAACTGCATTTGATCTCAGGACCCTTTTATCCTCTTAAAAATTATTGAGTACCCCAAAGAGGTATTATTTATGTTAGCTATATCTATTGATATTAATCATATTAGAAGTTGAAACATTTAAAAATGTATATGCATTATTTTATGTGAATAACATTCTTTATGAAAAATATTAAAAAATAGGAATAAAAGTGACATTGTTTTAACAACTTTGAAAATTGTTAAAATTTTCAAATTGCTACATTTTAAATGTCTGGCTTAATAGAAGATAGTCAGATTCTCTTCCGCTATCATTCTATAATTATATGTTATTTTGGTTGAGATATATGAATAAATCCAGCCTCAAACAAATATGTAGTTGGGAAGAGAGGAGTATTTTAATAGCCTTTTCAGATAATTGAAGCTATTCTTCTTTGATACTATACCACAATTCAAACTACAAGTGGTAGTTAGTTAAGGGCTATTAACAATGTGGTATCTAAAGCCAAATAGATGAGCTTTGTGTTCCTGTTTCATTAAAATCCATTGATCCATCTTGTGCTTTCAATGGATCTCTTAATCATGCACAATTTCATAACATAAGCCATAGGTCATGTGAAAAATATTAATTAAGTTGTATAAGTCTTCCAAATGTTGACATATTTCATCATACAATATTAAAAAACCGCACTATCATTGATCGCATCAGAAATATCTCTAAGTATTGGGAAGCTGCAATAGACTGAATGTGTCCCCCCCAAATTCATATATTCAAATCCTAATCCCAGCATGATCGTATTTGGAGGTGGATAATTAGGTCTTGAGGTGGAGCTCTCATCAATGGGAATAATGCCCTTACAAAAGAGGCCAGAGAGCTAGCTAGTTCTCTTTCCACCATGTGAGGGCACAACAAGAAGGTGGCCATCTGTAAACCAGCAAGAGAGCCCTCACCAAGAACCAAACCACATTGACACCCTGATCTTGGACTTCAGTCTCCAGACTGTGAGAAGTAAATGTCCATTGTTTAAGCCACCTGATCTACAGCGATTTGTTGTGGCAGCCTGAACTGCCTAAGATACAAGCTATCAAACTCACAGTGGCAGATACAAATTATCCAAAATTCAAATTTCATTTGAAAGCTCAAATGTTATCATTGGCAACATTCCTTGAAGTGACTGGCTCACGTGTTCATTTTAGAGAATATATCTGCCCAAACTCAGTTTGAATAACCATAGTCTGCCAGTCATTCTTCAAGTAAAAATGGCATTCTATGAACAAAGAGGCTAGTTAAGTTCACAACACAAATAACTACGAAAGTTCTTATCCTCCCAACGGCCGTCATGCTTTGGCTTGCAGCAGAAGTGCTTTACAGTCCTGGGAAGTACGTGCTTCCCAGTCAGTGTCAATGAGTATTAAAAACGCGTACACCATGCTCACTTCAGCAGCACTTATACTAAAATGGGAACAATACGTACAACATGAGCATGGCCCCTGCACAAAGATGACATGCAAATTTGTGTGGAGTTCCATATTTTGCTTTCCTTTCCTAATGTTTATGGGTAGGGAAACTGAGGCTCTGAGGAATGAGATAACTTGCCTAATCGAGGGGCCTCCAAGCTTCAAATCCTACCCCCAATTCCTCTAAAAACAAAAAAATATATACTCAGGGTTAAGATTTAATAAAAGTTATAATTTTTACTGATTCTTTTAAGACCATTCTTAATTAAAATTGGCTTTTTCCCCTGTGAGTGCACGGTGTGGAATACAATGACTATTGGCGGAGTCGGATGCCACTGCCTTGCTTTGTGCTCAGGCGCCAGTGGTTTTACCCACCATTGCTTCTGCACCAGCAATGCAAACATCAACTCGGTGGAAAAGGCAAATACATAGTGTCTTAGTATTACTACAAAAATGGTTTTGACCTCCTAGACTCCCTGAAACGTAATGCTTATACTGGCTACAGGGTAATCATAAAGGAAAAAATAAATATTAATATCCTCAGGAGCATAAAGGGAGAACTACTACTTTATACTTCTGTATCATTTGAATTTTAAAAGATGATCCTGTATGACTTTTGTCATTTAAAAAAAGGAATAAATGAATGGATGCGGAAGTACCTCCAGTGAATAAAAGGGAAGCGCCCTGAATAAGGTCTCAAGAATTTATCATGTGGACCAAAATCTCCTTAAAAGTCTCCCCAAAGAGTCTTGTGAAAATATCCACTAAAAGTTCTAATGGAGTCAGTGACTTAAATGAGTATGTTCTATATTTTCTACAGTCAAAACAACGTAAGAACTATGAAGATGTAAGATAAGGACTTTGTATAATATTAACACAATATGCATGTTAATTTGAACTTGAAGTCACTGACTCTATACTGTGCTAATTCATCAGTTTACATGCATTATAAAAATTTATTTGAACATATCATTGATAGTTGATTTGACATGATGTTTTTATTCATTCAGTAAAAAGTTGGACACTGTTCTATATCGGAAATGTAATACAAACTGTATCACTTTTCCCTCGTAGAGAAGCCAGACTCAACTCACATCATTTTGTCATCATTTTAACATCCTCTTTCAGGAATGTAACTGCACCAATTAGGATGCTTTCTTGTGAGGGAAAAGACTAACTGGCCTACACAAGAAGGGCATTTCTTAATTTGCACAGTTTGGAAACCAGAACAGAGTGGTCTCCAGGAGTATGTCAGGGTCTCTCTCCTCTCTGACTCAGCCTGTCCTCCCCGTGTTGGATCCTCCTCAGCAGGGGCTATGGTGGCTCCCCCCACACACAAGGTCCAGAGGAAAACAAGGGACAGGCTCTTATTGTGCCTGTCTAGAATCCAGGACACCTTGCCCAGAGGTCCCTGCCAGATTTCCCCTCGTGTCTCCTTGATCAGGGGTGGGTCACAGGCACACGCCATTCCTGACCCAGTCACTGTCAAGGGAGGTGGCATGACCAGCATTGGTGGTTTAGACCAGAAGTCAGAACACTATGGTCCAGGGCCAAATCTGGCCCACAGCCTATTTTTGCAAATAAAGTTTTACTGCAACAGCTGAACTCATTCTCTTGTATGTTGTCTATGGCTGTTTCTCAGGCGTCAGCCAGGAGACTTGTTTTCACAGAGACCACGAGGCCTGCGAAGCCTAAAATAGGTTCTTTATGGTCCGTATTTACAGAAAATGTTTGCTGACCCCCGGCGTAGGGAATTATTCAGGGCAAAAGTGATGATGACAAGAAATAGAGTGGCTCTAAAAAAACAAGCTCTCTGCCATTGAAATGTGGAACCAAAGCTCATGGAGTACGTGCGACACAGCATTAAACAGATAAATTATGCGTCAAAGGTTGGAAGTGCTATAGGAATTCAAAGGAGAAAGTGGTCACTAAAGGCAAGGCAAAACTATTTTCTAAGTACACAAATTCTCCAGCAAAATATTTCCTGAGATACCCAGACAGAGGAGAGAGACCCTGACATTCATCCCCCGGAGCCCACTCTGTTCCGAGCAGACCACTGTTCTGACTGAGCGTCCTTGCGTTTGCAGGCAGGTGAGCAGCGTGAGAAGGACGAGTCTGGCATCTTCCGCTCATGGACACTGGCACTGCAGCCCCGGGTCCCCCAGGCTCCGTTACGTCTTCTTCAGCCTTAATAATTACATAACACCACGGCTGATTCTCGATAAAAATGTGCAGATGTTATCTTTGTTGTCCGGCTCTGTTGATACAAGTCCTGTATCATTTCCCTTCTATTCTGTGGTATTTTTCTCTCCTTCCTGCCCTTAGAGAGTCTTATGCAGAGTGTCTTCTAAGGTCTGAAAGGCACTTGTGCTAACAGGTAAAACTAGAAGCTTCGCTTCAGTTAAGAGGATGTACACTGAAAGAGATTAGAAAATCCTTGACTTAACTACAAAAAATATCTGTGTCTACTTCTCGTCATCCTCAAAACTACCACTTTTACGCACTTTCCTAACCTGATACTTCGAATGTGCACTGTTATGCGTTGTGCTAAATAAAAGACAAATATTGGATGGTGCTGTGGTCTGGATGTCCCCTCCAAAACTCACGGTGAAATCTGATTATTGATGTAACATTTTTGGGAGGAGGGGTTTTTAAGAGGTGATTAGGTCCTGAGGACTCTGTCCTGGTGAACAGACAAACGCTGTTATTGGGGGAGTGGGTTAGTTATCTTGGGAGTGGGCTCCTGATCTCGGGATGCGGCGTGGCCCCATTCCTCTCCCGTGCTTGTCTGCTCTCCCGCCACACTGTGGCTCAACAAGAAGGCCCTCGCCAGATGCGGTCCTTTGATCTCAGACTTTCCAGCCTCCAGAACTGTGGGTCAAATAAACTTCTATTCCTTGCAAATTACCCAGTCTGTGGTCTTCTGGTGCAGCATCAGAGAACAGACCAAGATAAATGGGTGAAAGAATATGGAAAAATGCTCTTAAAATTCCTATCCCATCTGCCCTACAGGATACTTCAGAACACTAAGTTTGAAGTTAGGTGATGACTTCTGATGTCTCACGAGTTTCGTGAGATGAGAGCGAGATGGGAAGCAGTTGTAGGACTTCGAGGAAAAGAGGAAGGTCCTGGGTCATCTGTCCCACCACGTAATCAAGGACGTACCTGCCCCAGCAGGGACTCTCGAGCCATTAGCAAGGCGCTCTGAGAGGCACGTCTGAGACATGGTTGCTCCTAGGAAGTTGCATGTCTTCACTCTACACCTAAAACGGAGATGAGGATCACGGTGGAAAGCAGGCAAGATCCTAACAAGGTTGGATACTACATCTCAAAGTTGACAATGAATCAAAGGCTTAAAGAATTAAGTACGTTTTAAAGACCTAGGCAGGGGGGAGGCCAGAGTCCCACTCTCAGGGAGTTTCAGATCAGAAATATCTTCTTCTGCTTAATGATGTTTAAAGCCTTTTATTCAATTCAGTAACTATTTCTTGACTAATTATTGTGTGCCAGGAATTGAATGATGTGTGGAGAAAGGGCCATAAACGACATGGTCTCTTTCACAGTGGCTTTTATGGTTTGCCGTGTATATTGCTTGTGCTTTCTTTCTCCCCATTAGACTGTGACTTTCTGAGGACAGGACTTACACTGTATTTATCTTCTTAATCTCCTCACACATAATTAATCCTCAACAAAGTTGTGGAATGAATGAATGGCTTGACTGACTGAATGAAGTCAGCTCCAATCCTAATGCAGTGATCTTTTATACTTCTTTATGAGCAAGAATAGTCCTAGACCCCAAATCAGAGAAAAATGAGAGTCCTACAGGTGTTCCATGTTCACAGTTGGAATTAGGCCAGGGAGACTGGGATTACAGAGAGATTTTTGCACCAGGAAGTGTTAATGGGATATATATTTAGCACATGGGCTCTAAATATTTCACAGCTGAGAATACAGTAGGATTGCGTGGATTAGAGCAGTGATAGAGCCCTTGCTATAGGAAAAAGAAAAAATATTTGAGACTGAAGCTGCTCTTGACTGAAATAAGTGACACTATAAAATTTTCTGTGTACAGGCATTTTTAACCTACTTCCATGTCTCACACACGTTTAGGCGATGAACCATCTCGTTTCTATTTTAAATTCCATTCACCCTTCAAGATGCAGCTCAGCTACCATCTTCTCCTGTAGGAAATATCCTTTGATCATCTTTCTGGCGTGCCCTCATCTGGGCTAGATGTCTAAACTGGCTTGAATAGTGTCCCCCACAAAATTCACATCTACTTGGAACCTGGGAAGGGGACCTTATTTGGAAATAGGTCTTTCAGACATAAACAAGTTAGGATGAGGTCACAGTGGATTAAGGTGGGCACTAAATTCAATGTGACTAGTGTCCTTATCCGGAGAGAGAACTCTGGACACACACACAGGAAAGAAGCCGTACGAAGGTGAAGGCAGAGATTGGAATGATGCATCTGTGGCCTGAAATGCCAGGGATCATCAGCAACTCTCAGAAGCCAGAAGAGGTGAGGAAGGACGAGTCCCCAAAGCCTTCAGAGGGAGCATGGCCCTGGCGACACCTTTATTTTGAGCTTCTAGTCTCCATAACTGTAAGCGAATAAGTCTCTGCTGTTTCAAGCTACTCAGTTTGTAGTGGTTTGTGACAGCAGCCCTACATAGAGGGCTGTTGAGCCCTGTCCCTTCCACAGCCCCCACACTCAACGCCGCTGTGCCACGCTGGCTGTGTGTTAGTGTATACGTCCCCTCCCAGATGGTGGCTTCTAGCAGATGAAAGCATGTCTTACTCATTTCTGTGTCCGCAGCACCTAACATGCTAGCTGTCAAAATAAACATTATTAAAGTAAACTAACTGGGACAGGCTTCTCATTTCTAAACGTGCAACAATATTCGAATTTGCCATTGCCTGCCCAGATGCCAAACGCCCCAGGCTGAGGCTGTGCCCACTCCCCTAGAAATAGCCCCACCTCACCCTGCCATAGGTTCCAGGGGAGGAGTAGGAGAGAAGTAACAAAATATGAAACAGCAAACTTATTACTACTTAATAGAAGGCGTTAGTGGATTAAAGATTAAAAATCATCCAATCTACACTGATTCTGCAGAGGGTGAAAGTTAGAAATGGAATTCTTTGTGGTAAACATGCTGAAAACCACTATCCTAAGCCAGCGTGTGTTAAAAAAATGAAAACGGTAGGGTTTACCATTTGTCAGGCGGTGCAAACAGAAACTGAGAAGTTTGATTAAACATGCCACAAACCTGAACCTCCTAATTTGGACAGACATAGTACAATATTTCTGCAGAAATTCAGGTAACATCTCAGAAGTACTTTTCTGAAACTTCGCCTAGAGTTGTCCACACGTTGATTCGTTGGAATAAGCAACAAAAGAAGCATCCATATTCCAACCTAAGAGAACAATCATTTCTGTGAAGACCGTGTCATGAGTCCTTGTTCAAAACAGAGAAATAAGAATAACTAAGCATGTCACTCCCTCAAGTGTCCAAGGCCGTGGCAGGAGCATCTGATTGGTGGAGTCAGCCCCATGTCCATGCTCTTCCACCTGGGGGGAGGGACAGGGTTATCTGTCCACTCTAGCTCTAGTGGTGGTAGGTGAGGACTTGTCTTCACATACTGGCCCCAGATAAGGTGGCTTTCATATGCTGGAGAGCTTCTTGCATTTTTGTAATTATATAGATAATTTTGTAATTACATATATAAGTTTATATATACATATTTTTGGTGTTAAACGTTTTTGGATATATAATTATATATTTAGTGTGTGTGTGTATATATATGTATGCATATGCACATACACATATCCAAAAATCTTTAACACACAGATAGTTTATTCTTTGATCACATAAATAGGTATTCCTTTCAAGCAGTAATTTTGGGGACCCAGGTTCCTTCCATCTTGTGACTCTTCCATTCTCCACCCCTGGTTTCCAAGGGCCCTGAACTTGTTTGCATTAATCTGGAAGAAGATGACAGAGAGCATGGAGGCTCTTAGGGGGACAAGACCAGAAGTGTCCACTCACTCTGCACACATTCCATTGACGAGGACTCAGTCTCACGGCCACTTCCAGTTGCCTTGGAAACCATGTGCGTGCCCAGGAAGAAGAGGAATCTTCTTTGGTCAGTAGCCAACAGTCTCTGGCTTACTACCTACAACAATTATTGTCCACTACAACATCTCAAACATTTTAAGAAGTCTTAAATCAAAAGAACCAAAATACCATGACCAAGGCTCACAGGAATCAGGTAAATCTATTAAGTCCCCACAGTAATAGTTGAAAGAAAAAAAAAACTGGCTTTAAAAAATGAAAGAGTTATTGAAAAATGTGAACTCTGATAAAAACAGGACGTATAAATATTTAGAATCCCACCAACCAAACATTTAGACGATGTTTTTCTAACTTTTCTTCTGGATGTTTTATGATTAAGAAGCTTGTGACTAATATATTAGTCATTAAGTAATCTATATATTTTCCAGATCACAATATTTTATCAAAAAAATCTCAAATCAAAGTTTAGAATGTAAAATAATGTAAATATGACAAATGACAGCTATTTTAATGTGAGATTTAGTTGTAAACTGCAGATTCTCTTATTAAAAAAGCTTAGTTGTCAATGTTTTGTTACCAATTTTTGCCTTGAAAGTGGCTGAGTCTATACAACCACAATTTTGATCAAACCAGTTTATCTTTCTGATTTTACCCATAGCAAAACCCCACAAAGTCTTGGTGTTTCTTGGAATGATATGGCATAGCAGGCCTCATGGATCCATTAAAGGAAAGTTAAGTTCAGCACAATGTTTGAAACTGTTCTTTGTTTATGCATGTTGGCATAGCCTATGGTTTTTGTTTTGTTGTTGTTTTTAAATCTGTGTTTCTACATTGTCTTTTTCCGCAATTATAATTAAGGTAGCCAGGCAGGGACTATGTCTAAATTGTTTATCTTTAATATACAAAGGGACAGACTGTCATCAGCCTGCTTAAAAGATATCATATACTAACTCAAACAAGGTAAGCCTTTGATAATTCCTAGCTTCTGCTATAACTTTTCTTTTTTCTCTTTTCAGCTGATGTATAACCCTAATAAATTACCCCTCTAATTGTGCGTTTGCTCAGCCAATTCAAAAATAGAGTTATTAAGGAGAGCAAATGAGGTAATAGGCCCTTTTGTTTTTCTTAACAAGGCATCTCTTAAAATCTAAATGTAAATTATAAGCCATTATTACAAACCTTCCCTTATTTGATGACATCTGTGGCTAAATGTTTGGGCCTTCCTTTGTGTGTAAGTTAGTGCATTAAGTACTGCCAGACAAAATGAGCCATGTGTGCTATATTAAATATGTTATTAAGCAAATGAGGTTTTAATACAAGGAAAAGATGCCCAAAGTGTTTTGTTTTGACGTACTCTGTGTGTGTGTGTGTGTGTGTGTGTGTGTGTGTGTTTTACTTTGTTTTGAGTGTCTCGCGTAGTGAATTGTTGTAAGACTGCTCAGTAACACGACTTCATGCTCTGAGAAGCTGGGGTAACGCTTGGTTCCTTTCTAAAGTAAGTCAGCAGAGCGCGTCTAACAGAACAAAGACAACGACAAAAGCAGTCGATGTTAACATGAAGACAAGCTGTCTTTAATGTCTTCCTGGATTCCACAGAGAAGAATCCACAGCTCATTACTGAGCAATGAATGTTTCTGCTTAATTTGGGGGTGTAGGGTGTGGGGAGCGGAGAAGCCAAAGCGGCTTGGACTGCTAACTAATCTATTACAGTCTTGGAAGATGCTTAAATGAGTGAAGCAATTAAAATCAACCCACCTGGCGGGGCGCAGTGGCTTACACCTGTAATCCTAGCACTCTGGGAGGCCGAGGCAGGCAGATCATTTGAGCTCAGGAGTTTGAGACCAGCCTGAGCAAGAGTGAGAACCCCATCTCTACTAAAAAGAAAAATAGAAAGAAAGTAGCTGGATAACTAAAAATATACATAGAAAAAATTAGCCGGCATGGTGGCACATGCCTGTAGTCCCAGCTACTCGGGAAGCTGAGGCAGGAGGATTGCTTGAGCCCAGGAGTTTGAGGTTGCTGTGAGCTAGACTGAGGCCGCAGCACTCTAGCCCAGGCAACAGAGTGAGACTCTGTCTCAAAAATAAAATAAATAAAATAAAATAAACCCACCTGGGACCCCTGGAAGAAAAGTGGAGAAGAGTAATTAATGGAAACCCAAACATATAAGCAGTTGTGGTATCTACATGGAGCCCGTGACACCGGTGGTCAGCACGGCTTCACGGTGTCTTGCTCCCTGGCATAGGGACAGATGCGCACGTTTACCAAAACACACACACACACACACACACACACGATTTGTGTGCAGATGCTGACACAGCTTCCAGTCTACCCATCCTGCACACACAAGTAGTTTGCACACTTTTATGGGCAGTATATACGTTTCTACGGAAAAGGAGCACATAGAGAAGGATTGTTTTGCTTCGGTGTGGAGGTGAACTTTGATGGAACTTAGTAAAACACAGAACATTTATTACCATGAGAAATGGCTCTCCGGGGAGTCGTTTCCCTGCCCTCCCGGTTGGAGGTGGAGGGCGCAGGGACAGCGCCGGGCAAGAGAGGGACAGAACAATAGGTTCTGTGAGCTCCAGGAGCTGGGGCTGCCCTCACCGGGTGGGTGGTACCAGCGTCAGTCCCGAGCACCACATAACTCAGCCAGCAGTGACGGCTTCCTGTGGAATGTGGAAATAACAAAGGGGGTAAAAGCAGAGCAAATTAGGAAAGCGCACTCGAATCACCCAACCTGCTGAGGATTTTTCCTGCCAGCGGATTCCACTGTTGAAAAGCCTCTCGCCTGGCGAATTTCCTGATCCAATCCAGAGCAGTAAGTAACGCTAAGTAACCCAGCGATATTACCCAAACCAGACTCCACGGGGAGATGGGATCAATTAGAAAACAAGCAGCGTTTGCACCCTTTTAATAAAAATAATTAATTAATTTTGTTTGTTTGAATTTAAACAATGCTTAACACACCTACATCAGCACATCTGGATCATTTCAGCTCCTTCACTGCCAAACCCAGGGCAGGGACCTTCGGCTTCTCTGCCCTCTCTTTGGGATGACCAGGGTATGAAAGTGTCTGCTGCCCCAAGGTTTAATTTCATATCATCCTTGCATCTTTCGAGCCTGACAGGTTCGGCATCCTCTTGCCTGGCTGCAAGTGGAAAGTCCTGGATCGCCACTGCCAGAGAGACACCTTTTTCACCCTTCCCACACAGCGTTTAAAAACTGCTGAGGCTCTCCCTTGCTCCGTGTTTCATTTCAAAGCCACAAAGCAAGAGAACGGACCTGGGCTAAAGTGAAACGAGACTCTTTCTTGCTGCTGAGCTTGGCCATGTTCTTTCATGTATTTCATTTTCCGTTCTCTTGATGAGCTCCTGGCCGTGTCTGTGGACTTACTTGGCTGTTCTAAGAAGTCAGCTGCCTGGTCACTCTGTCTTAGACCCACACAAAGGTAACAACCTGCAAAAAGCTTTGCACCGACGAGGGAAAGGCCCATTTAGGACCACAGCATCCTGACAGCGGGCGCCCCCGGGAGCCCCAGCACCCACGCAGAGACGTGCCGCGGCACAGCTTGGACGCAGAACTTGCCGGAGTTGCCTCGGCTCTGAGGATCCATGATTGGCTTTGACACTGGATGCAGGATGATCAAAAGCCCTTCAAAAATCAGCCTCCTCGGGAAGCTCCACTGTCTTTTGTCTTTTCTAGCCCAGTGATTTCCCTCCACCCCCTGCCAAGATACGAACTGTCAACACAGTGGTGCTCCTAGCTCATGTTTTAAATGGGAAAAAAAGCTGAATTATGAATCTACATTCTTTAAGTACACACACACATATACATAATTAAAAGATTCTTATTCTGTATAACAGTGGGTCCTAAATCTGTTCATCTTCAGAATCCCTTCATCACTTGAGGAGGTTTTGCAAAGCTACCAGTTGTAGGGCCCCAACCTGGGAGAGCCGAGCGGCCTGGGCCTCGGGTCACACGCAGCGGTCTTCTCCTGCTTCCCAAGCTGAGTCCAACAGTCACCCTTATTGGAGAACCAGAGACCCAGTTTAGTTATTTTTTAAATCAAAAAAATTGAGTGTATCTTTGGAGATTCCTTCTAGAACAGATTGCTTGCACTTCACTTTCAGTTCCAGTACTTTCCTGAGTCACACCATCTCCTTCCACTTTCTTCAAATGGCTGATATGTGGTTCGTAGTTGTGGCAAATAGAGCCATGCAAAAGGATACATGTAGTTCCATTTTTACTAAACTTGCTAGGTAACTTAAGTCAAAAAGGAATTCATAATCCTATTTTTATGACACCCCAGATCATCTCCTATTATCTCAAGGGATATTGTGAAATTTTTGAAGTGAAATTCCTCTGGATTCATTTAAATTTTTAAAGTTTTAGATTCAAGAGAAGGATTCAAGACTCCTCCTCACCTGTCTCCTCTGTCCCTCTCTTCTGTTCCTACCTCCATCTCCAGAGCCACTCTGTGAAGGAGGGCATTATTTTTCCATTGAGGTCCAGCCAGGAAAGTGGACACCGCACTAGGTATTTTAACAGAGGGAATTTAATATGAGGAATTTATGAGAGATTTTGGAAAACTGAAAAAGCAAAAAGGGACGCAAAGAGAACAGAGATAGGTAGGAAGTGGCTTCTACTCTTAGGAAAAGGGTGGGAGTTACCAGAACTAGAAGTTGGATGAGGGCTTCACGGAGCGAGGACCCAGGTCTCAGGGTGGGGGCACCACCAAGCCACTGCTGGTTACATAAGAGCTTGCAGGACAGGCCTCTTGGATCTGGGGCTCTGACCTCCACTGCCTGGAGGCCACTGCTACTTCCGACAGAGTGCATAAGGTTCTAAGAGCAAGGAAAGACAGGAAATGACTATTGCTGCCCAGGGAAAGGCCATTGATAGGGTAACACCTAGAAACGGCAAGCGAACAGGAAGAAGGAAAATCCCCCTCTCCTCCTGCTACCCAGTGTTCCTGTAGGCCAGCTGACCAAAGCGAAATGTGCTTTCCAGAGTCTTAGCCCCTGCAACACACAGCAGAGTGTGCAGAGGAGCCTTTGGAACTAAGAGACGTTTTTTTTTTCCAGTTTTTTTTTTTTTAGATAGAGTCTCACTTTGTTGCCCTGGCTAGAGTGAGTGCTGTCAGCCCACCTCACAGCAACCTCAAACTTCTGGGCTCAAGTAGTCCTACTGCCTCAGCCTCCCAAGTTATTGGAACTACCAGCATGCGCCACCATGCCTGGCTAATTTTTTCTATATATTTTTAGTCGGCCAATTAATTTCTTTCTATTTTAGTAGAGACGGGGGTCTCGCTCTTGCTCAGGCTGGTTTTGAACTCCTGACCTTGAGTGATCCACCTGCCTCGGCCTCCTAGAGTGCTAGGATTACAGGCGTGAGCCACCGTGCCCAGCTGAGAGATGATGTCTTAATCAAGCATAAGATCGGACTATGCCTTGGGTCAGAAGAGCAGTGGAATTCGCATTGGTTGAAACAACAAGATTGAAAGCCTTCGTTTTCATAACTGCACTTTTTTGATGACCAAATAAATTTGAGAAAACTATATTTATAATCCACTCTTGGAGTGTCATAAAGCCCATTAGTGTATATTATAGCAGAGGTCCCCAACCTTTTTGGCACCAGGGACCAGTTTCATGGAAGACAAGTTTTCCATAGACTGGGGGATGGGGGAGCGGAGCTCAGAGCTCAGGCAGTGATGAGAGCCATGGAGAGTGGCTGTAGATACAGATGAAGCTTTGCTGGCCCACTGCTCACCTCCTGCTATGCGGCCTGGTTCCTAACAGGCTACAAAACGGTACTGGTCCACAGCCCTGGGTCAGGGACCACAGTGTTAAAGGATCTAAGGAGTCTTGCAGTAAAGGAACCTGCTTTACTTTGTTTAATTATTTCTAAAATTTATTTAGTGTGAATTCCTCCCCGCCCCCCCGTCAAATATACTACTACTCAGAACATGCAAACTGTGTTGTAAATGCTGTTCTAAAAGGGAGTACTTCAATCTCCAAATAAAGACAATCAAAAATAAAAAAGGTACTACTTAAGTTCAAAGTATTTTTTAAATCTATTAGCTTCTAAAGCTGGAAAAAAGGAGAAAAGAATATATTTACAAGTGAAATCAAATAATCGGGAAGAAAAATAGAATTCTATCTGCAAAGTATTAAATCTAACTATTTCTCTCACATGCTTTCTGGTATCTGTAAAAGGGACATCCTCGTCTGCACTTTACTACACTGGTAGGGGAAAAAATTCCTCACTTAATCCTCAGAAGAATCACTAACCACAAGCTATAACAAAGACCACCCGCTTCACCAAAATCTGACGGAACAGGCAGCGTTAGACGAAACTGGACAAATCGTCACAAAGCACGCTGACGCCCAGCTGCCTCAAACACACGGGGTGGCTTGAAAAGTTATCCTGCAGGGCAAAGAGTGGTTCTGTTTCTACTCAAGAAGATAAACAGAAACTCTGCTCTCTATGGTCATTTCCACCCGCTCCACGCCTGCCTTAGGCTGGCAGAGGCACCGATGGTAACATCCGACACGGGCAGGACCGGAGCACACAGCACAGCCTGCAGAGAACTCTGGGGGCTGAGCTGGAAGGTCCTGGAGACACAGGGTCTGAGGCCACCGTTTGGCAGGTGCAGATGAGTAGGTGCAAAAGGTTATCTGCAAAGACAGATGCTGAGAGAAAAGGAATGACCAGGATGGAGGGAGAGAGGGAGAGAGCGCAGGAGGAGGAGGAGGTGGGATCTCCCTTTTATAGACACCAGGAAACATGAAAGAGGAAGGAAGGGAGGGAGGGAGAAAATAACTGCTGGATGATTTTCCAGATCCAGTGAGGATTGGCTCTAAATTTTTCCTATTCAACTAGAATGTTTCACTTTACAACACCACAACGTCCAACTGATACAAGTGTGCCCATCAGGTGACATGAATCTGGCTTTGACCTCTGAGTTGGATTTTGTTCATAAAGACAACCGATTCCTGCCTGGAAATCTGTTAAGTTTCTTAAGTAAAAGCAATTTGAATGGATTTTACTTTTTTCATTGGCTATTCCATTCCTTATCCTAAAACCAGGTAGCAGAAAGTTCCAAACAGACAAACGTGTGTAAAAGTAGCCACTCCATGACGTCAGCACACCTCCTTAAACTGTGATGTGCTATCTACAGACCTGACGTGACACTGAATTCATGCCCAGAGAAAACATGAAGGCCCAGTTCTAGTGCTGAGAAACCTTCTGTCCCATCTGTTGGGAAGGTGGTCAGTAGAGACAGAAGACCCTGGAAGTTTTGTCTCCTACACCCACACAGCAAAGGACAGAGGTTCCCTGGGCAGAGGCAGGAGAGACCAAGCACACTTAAATATCTACAGTTCCAGGGATTAAATCTCCTACTAACAGCCCAGCAGACATAGACTCTTTCTGAAACGAGGTTGCTCTTACTGGACGTGGCTGCACTTCACAGGCAACGCAGCGCCTCTGAACACCGCCCGAGCCAGCTCCCGCCCACGGGCTCCTCTAAAGGTGACCTAGAACGGGTGTTTTGCCTCAGGAAACACCATCCTCCACCTTCTACATTCTCTGGCTTTGTCTTACTTCTCTTTCATTTGGTTCTTGTTCTTTCCTCCCTTTTGGAATTAATCCGTCTGCTTTCCAAACTCAGTTTCAGTTGGAATACAGACTGCAACTTCCCTTTGCTCAGTGCCCACCGTTGAAGGCAGCCGCCCTACCCATTCCCACGCTGGGCTCTGCTGCTGGAACCCCGGCCTGCGCAGGAGGAGGCAGACTACACGCAGCAGGCAGAGCCTCTGGCCCACAGCAGAACTCTGGCCCCGATCCATTTCGTAAGTAGCACTGCCTCCGGGACAGCACACAAATGAACCCCTTTGCAGGCCTGAAAAAGTATCCCCAGTAAATATGTCAGCAGTGTTTGCCTTTTCTCTTTAACAATTTCAAAATACTTATTTTCTAGTCTCTTTGTGAATGCGTGTCTAATTATATTGGCTGCTATGTCTGACAATTCTGGGTTGTTTCTTCCTGTATTTTGTAATTCAGAATTGTGAGCTTATGTTTGGTGGGATTTTTTCTTTTTTTCTTTTTGTTTTGAGACAGAGTCTCACTCTATCAGCCAGACTGGAGTACAGTGGCATCATCGTAGCTCACAGCAACCTCAAACTCCTAGGCTCAAGCGATCCTCCTGCTTCAGCCTCCCAATATCTGGGACCACAGGTGCCATCACCACACCTGGCTAATTTTTCTGTTTTTTATAGAGATAGCGTCTTGCCCTTGCTCAGGCTAGTCTCAAACTCCTGGCCACAAGCGATCCTCGCTCCCCCCACCACCACCCCCGGACCTCCCAGAGTGCTGGGATTACAGGCGTGAGCCACTGCACCAGGCCTGGTGGGACTTTTTCTGTAGGAATCCTGTGCAGCCTAAATTGAAAATACGTCTTCCTAGAAAAGGCTTTGAATTACTCCTGTTGGGTACACCAGTATTGTTATAATATAATAAGCCTGAGACTGCTTAATATACTATTTTCTTAGAGAATCTAGGCCTTCCAGGTTGTGTAAATTCAAACCCTAAACCTGAGTGAGGGAAGCCTGAGGGTCTCAGGTTTCTCACATTCTCAGGATTTTCCTTCTCTTCCACTTTCTCCAGTGGGTAGGGCCAAGCAAGCAAAAGTTTCCTTTAAGTCTCGCTCTGGGAGGGGATACGTGTTTTCAGTTCTCCCTTTTCATAGATCTATAGTCATTCAGAGGTTCTTTACTTAAAGGTCTTAGGTCCAAATTTCTGTCCCTTGTGAGCCCAAAGATTTGTCTCCTGTACTTTCATATCCACTAAAACTCAAACCCATTGTGAACCATACTGGCAGAAAAATGAATCCAGAGCAGTCAAAAGATCAGTTTCCAGGGTGTTTTCCTTACTTTCTCATCAGCATTCAAAATCGTGCTTCTTATATTTTTGCCCAGCATATCTAAGTGATTTGTAGTAAAAAAGCTTTCAGATGATCTAATCAGCAATATTGCTAGAAATCAAAGTCTTATGTTGTTATTTTTCACATATTTATACTTTGAACATTTCTGTTCTTGTTATCTGTCAAGATTCCTTTAGATACGGAGTCACTTCTGAAAATGGATTTGTTTGGTAGCCACGTTTGAACCTGCAGAGACTTAGATTGAAAATATGTTCCTAGGCAAAGTGACAAAAAGGTTTGTGCAGTTATCTGCCCCTCCTCAACCAACAGAAACAATCCATGTGGCAAGTGCAGCTCCTCTTTCTGCTCACCCTCATAAATGTGGCTCAAAAGTTGTCTCACACTTTCCAAAACAAAACAGTGTATGTGAAAGCTTTCTTATCAGAAAAGTTCCTTGGAATCAGCTTTGAAAAACAAAAGAAGGGGACAGCCCCATTCTCAAAGAAATCTAGTTCTCTCCTGGAAAATCAGGATTTAGACCTTAAATCTAACATTTGAAACTCTTTCCATGTTCTATTTTTCTTTGCCTTGACTTTAATAGAAATATTTGAGTGAGAATATTATAAGACCATGTCTTTATGACACCCAAATTAACTTTCAATTTGATCAATTTAATCAAATCAATAATCTGTTTTTTAAAAACATACTATTTTATTGGATTGAGTAATAATTAGAGGAGTATTTTTAAAAAAAGTAAGAGTGATACTGGAAAAGTGGGTAGGGTAATGCAAATTTCAAATGCTGGATAGAATATTCAGAAGGCCTTGGGATTTTTGAAAACTGTCAGCAATGCAATTTCTACCATAATATTATAGATCTTCTTAGAAATGGTATTGTTAGGCTGGGCATGGTGGCTCATCCCTGTAATCCTAGCACTCTGGGAGGTCCAGGCGGGAGGATTACTTGAGCTCAGAAGTTTGAGATCAGCATGAGCAAGAGTGAGACTCCGTCTCTACTAAAAATAGAAAAATTAGCCAGGTACCCTGGAACATGCCTGTAGTCCCAGCTACTTGGGAGGCTTAGACAGTAGGATTGCTTGAGCCCAGGAGTTTGAGGTTGCTGTGAGCTAGGCTGATGCCACGGCACTCTACCCAGGGTAACAGAGTGAGGCTCTGTCTCAAAAAAAAAAAAAAAAAGAAAAAGAAAAGAAAAGAAATGGTATTGTTTAGCTTTTCTTGGACATCTCTTTTACTGGCTAGCAACACATCAGAGAGTATTTGAATTTGACCTAAACTCTTCCTTCTGAAATTCAAATGTATTTCCTCTTGTTCTATTCTTAATGGAGACCAGATTCTTACAAATAACCTTCATCTTCTCGAAGACTCACCCTCTCAGCCTCGCATTCCACTTCATCGCCTTAGTTACCCAGCCTCCACAGAGGATATCCTGAAAGGGAAAGTTCAAGATCAAACGAGATGTCTCTCTTCAGGAACTAACAAATATAATTTTCTTCTTTCTAGTTTTATTAACCGTGACAATTTCTCTTCAAATAACACATTGAAGCCAAAGGTGCCACAGTAATGGTATCATTTTTAAACCCTACAGAGGCTTGAAAATGTTACTCTAATAAAACATTTTCCAAGTAATGCTGTTTGTTGAATAATTGTAATTTGGGTTTTTCTGTCATCAAAATTAAATTGTTTATTCTCCAAGGCCCCTTTTGCTCTAAAAAACAATTCTGATTGTTTCTGGCACCACTTATATTGTTCAAGCATAAACTTTGATTCCATCTCTGTCTCTTATTGACCTGTTTCCAAAGTAAAGTAAAATGAAGTGTTAATTCGAAATAATTAATCTGGAAAATTAAATTTTATCACCTCTATTCCCCATCTATCCTGTATCCCTGCTCATTCCCTCCCCTCCCTCCCAAACTCCTACATAAAGTCTTTATCTTCAATAATTAATTATTGTGTCTGACATTTTCTGGTATTTATACATTTTCCACTTCATTTTTCCCACAAAGGCTCTCTCTCAATATGTCCACTAATCCCAGAGGGTAACCATGTATTTGTAAGATCCTTCCAAAAGACTAGAGGGGAAAACATGAATAACTATAATACCTGCTAGTTATCAAGTACTTTTAATGTCCCAGGATTTCTGTGAGGTGCTTTAGATAAGTTACCATACTTAACTCTTAGCCACCTGTTAAGGGTTAAATTGTGTCCCTGCGAAAAGATGTGTTGGAGTCCTAACTCCCGGTACCTCAGAGTGTGACCTGATCTGGAGACAGGGTCTTTCGAGAGGTAACTGAGTTAAAGTGGGGTCACCGGGGTGGGACCTAATCCAATATGGCTGGTGTCGGTATAAGAAGGAAAAATTGGGGCACAGAGGCACATGTGTGGTGAGAACGCCGTGTGAACATGAAGACAGCTGTCTGTAGGCCGAGGAGAGAGGCCGGGAGCAAATCCTCCCTCAGCCCCCTCAGAAGGAGCCTGCTGACCCCATGATTTCAAATGTCCCGCCTCTGGAACTGTGAGACGATACATTTCTGTTGTTTAAGCGACTCAGTTTGTGGTGCTCTATTACAGCAGCCCTAGAAAACTCGCGTGCAACCCTACAGTTTAAGTCTTATTCTCTTTTTATAAACAAGGAAACTGAGGCATACGAAGATTACAGACCTTGCCCAAAGTCACACGGGCAGTGGTTGGTGGGGCTATAATTTACCCAGACCCGTTTCCTTCCGAGGCCTATGTTCTTTCTGCAGCATCACACTGCCTCCAACTCATTGTATACGGCCCAAAGTTGTTAGCTCCTTCTTTCCTCTCTGTGTCTGAGAAAACGCACACTGCACGCAGGCCTACAGAATATGTCCAGAGTCGTACGGTCAAGGTATTTTATACTGTTTTTTCTAAGAACTTTTTGAAGATCACTTCCCCGCGTTTGGGGGTGAGTTATCCCAGAAAGTTCCAGAGATGTGTATGTATGTACAGCCACTGGCCTGGAACGGGAAAGGCAAGGTCTTCACTGGTGCCAAAGGGTGTCAGCCACCTTCTCCGGGAAACCAGTGGAGACTCAGAAAGATGACACCAGACGTGAGTCAGAGGGGGTCAGGACGTGGAGGGAGTTGGGGGTGCCTGCCAGAGGGAGGCTGGGCATGGGGCATGAGTGGGAACTGGGTAATGTTCCCGGAAAAGGATGCGATGGTGGCAAGACAGCACGGGTTGGAGGGAGGCAGTAAAATACCTGGAGAGCAGGTGGTTAAAGACAGACAAGGACCTAGGAGGAAAGGAAAGATTTCTCCATTTCTAACAGCTACAACAGCCAAAACTCTGGTCTAAGGGCCAGACATGCGAAGAAAGGGGCCATTAACTGTGGAGGTAGGGACTGTTCACTCCATGAGGGCACCTGGCAAGGCGGCAGGTAGAACCTGGAATTCACACGAGGTCCTTCTGCCGAGCTGGGGGCCAGGGCGCCACACTGCCTGAGCAGCAAAAGGTGCTGATTCACACAGAGGAATCCATCCCGTAAGCTGCCCCTTGCAAGAAATCATCGTCTCAAGATCCAGGCATTTGTACTGGATGCTCAGACAGGATGTGGGAGAGAATAGAGCCCACGGGTTATTGTAGGATCAGAACGCAGTACTTTGTAAACATCATGGGTCTATGCTTTTGAGAGTTTCTTTGTTTCCCTTAACGTTTTTTCTTTACTTTTTGTTGCTGTTGTTGGAAAGCCCCTTTTGTTGAGCTAAAAAAGCAGTGCAATTCTTGTTTTTGCTTTTTCTATGTTGAAATCAAAGTTTCAAGAGAAAAAACACACCAGAAGGGCTAAATGCGCTGCTAGACAGCAGACAGGCCGAAACACAGTAGTGATGTGCAGGGGGTTAGACCGACACGTGAAGTCCAGCTCTGCTGTGCAACTCGGGCAAAGTAGCGTCCCAAGTCTCATTTTCCTCAATGCAAAATTCATCCAACAAATATTTACCCAACATTCACCCAACAAATCTTTACTAGGCAGCAACTATGTGCCTAGGACTGTTTTAGTATTCCCAAGGCAAGGCCCACATTCTCATGGAGATTAAATTCTAGATTGGGTTGCTAGGAAAGGAGAAATACAAACAACAAGCTAAAATATGCATATAATTTAATGGACAAAATCCTCCTCCTCCTAAATATATCACTATGCATTTCTCTTTTGCATTTCTTGGTATCCTATTAGAGCCATCCATCTGCCAGGGAAAGAGAATATAGTAACACAATAGGAATGTAAAATTATTTAAAGACTTAATATTTTTAGTTTCTGACATCCAAATACGATTTCTAAGTCAACAGCAAGATAATATTAATAATCCTTGAAATCTGGAATTTTTGAGCAAACACTATCAAGAGGACTGGTTGACTAGATGACTAGATCACAGAGTTTTAGGTACACCTGGAATCTACTTATACCTGAAGTAGACAGCAAAGTATGGATGGGGTGGAGGAAGTTGGAAGTCCAGGGAGTGGGAAAGGGAGCAACAGAAGCAGGCAGACAGTGTTTTTGTTCTACCCTGTTTCCTCGGGCCCCACCTCAAAGCTCTGCATGGATGTAGCAAAGCCTGAGCACGCTGGGGCTTGTGGCTCCCTTCACAGGTGTGGCACAGAAAGACGACCAGGTAGGGCCCGCAGACTAACAACAGGAAGCCCAGTTACATTTGAATTTCGGATAAACAACCAATACTTTTTAATATAAGTACCTCCCGTGCAATATTTGGGACATACACTACATTTTTTCCATTGCCTATCTGAAATTCAAATTTAACTGGACTTTCTCTACTTTTATTTGCTAAATCTGGCAACCCTACCCTGGGAGAACATTTAGCCTTGGGCCTCAGCCTGCCTGGCACGGGAGTGTTGATAGCTAGGCCTCAGGAAGCATTCTCGCTCCATGTGTAAAGTTCTTAGATTGCCTGGACCATAGTAAGTGCTCAATAAATATCATCTATTACTATCATTATAGCGATAATGGTGAGGGCAAAACACCCTCATGGGCCCTGAAGAAGATGTGGGCGCAAGGGAAGGAGGGGAACACAGCAGGCAAGAATAGAAGAAATGGAGCTCCTATTATTGTTCGAGGCGTGGATTGGCACTGGCAAGGCTTCTGTTAGATCAGATTGGCCAGGCATGCTGGATTCAGGGGCTGATGTTCACAATCCTGCCCTGTTGATCAGAGTGTCACTGGGCCCTGGGCCAGGACAATAGAAGAATGCAGAGCTCTAACAGCACAAAGGATGATAGCCTGGACATACGGTGGCCACAATACCTCCCCCTAGGGGAAAGTGGGAGAGGTCTAGGATAAATGTTAGAGGGGCAGAGTGGGTGTCTCTTAGGGAAGTGGAGTGAGCAGTATTACTGCATTGGAAAACTGTGGGAAAGCCAGCCACCAATTAAAACAGCCAGAAAATTCCTTGCAGTTGAATCAGACTCAAGGAAAGCATACAGCGATCTTTTTGAACAGCTTTGCCTTCTGAGTTTATGGTTAAATCCTCCTAATTAGTAATGAGAAATCTTCTGAAAAGTGAAAAGAAATGTCCTAAAACCAAATTAAAAAGTCAAAATGGTGGTCACGAAATTGACACCTTACTGGTAGCTCTGCTTTTTACTCCCCTTGAAAAGTGTGCTTTACCTCTGGGTTACTCAGCCTTAAAATTTTCAGATCATGCTACAGAACTGTGGAAGTATTTCCAAAGGAGCAAATTCTTGTCAGTCAAGAAGTCGTACAGCGTATGTATAATTTTCTTGCTGACGATTGGCATAGGAACTCGGAATATTGGCAGAAATAGATGGTGACTGATGATTTCTGCATAGCACCTTGTCTGCTTTGGCTTGTAAAATCATTCAGTGTGATGGGCTTCACACAGTTTTTAGGCTCAGTATATGCAGAAAACAGCCTTGTATATTGATGGACCAGAAGGTTGGCCCTGCATCTGCTGCTCCTTAGAGGAACGCTTTGTGCCAATCAAACACATCCTGGCCTGCACATCCAGGGTTTACATCATTTGCTTTTAATGAAGCTACTGTTGGTTACTAGCAGAAGCAGCTAATATTATTTTTTATTTTTTTTGCAGTATGTTGATACAAAATGGAGATATCTATTTGTAATAGAGTGAATTGTCTTGTAAACTCTTACTGTTTTGCCCTTTTGAGAAAAAGATACAATTTCTATTTTGCTAAGAAATTACACTAACCCAAATAGCTAAATGCTAAGAGTATGAAACACTACAGAGCATAGCTAAGTAAGCCATTTATGTTGTCCTCAGATACCTAACATTTTTGTGATATACACAAGATTTCCCTAAGAGCCCTCCCCTCCAATATGAACTAATTGTGTGTTAGGGTTCTGCTATGGTTTGAACATTCTCTCCCAAACTCATGTTGAGATTTAATTGCCATTGTAATAGTGTAGAGAGGCGGGACCTTTAAGAAATGACTAGGTCATGAGGGCTGCCATCATGAGTGCATTAACCATGTTAGTGTGGGAGTGGGTTAGTTATCACAGGAGTGAACTTGTCCGGGATAAGTCCAGCCCCCATTCTCTCTCCATCTCTCGCACTCATCACTTGCCTTTCTGCTTTCTGCCTTGGGATGACACAACAAGAAGGCCCTCATCAGATGGCCGAGCAGATGCTGGCACCAAGCCCTTGGACTTCCCAGCCTCCAGAACCATGAGCCAAATACATTTCTTTTGCTTATAAATTACCCAGTCTGTGGTGTTCTGTTATAGCAGCAGAAATGGACTTAGCCAGGTTCCATGAGAGGGATTATAGTCACAGCAAAACACTATAAGAAAAATGCTCCCAAAAGAGAAATAAAAAGAAGTATAGAAGTACAGTATTTTATCCACAGTACAGAAAATCTAAATATAAGGTTTTCTTGTTATGAATAATTTGAACTAAATTTCAAACTTAGAATAACTTCTCCAGATTACTTAAAATTTAATAATAACTTTCTTAGTAAACATCTTCTTCATCAACCATACAAGTTAATGTGCTAAACTGATTAGGGAAGACTAGGTAAAGTACTAACAGGGTTAAGGACTTCTTAGGAACATTATTTATCTTCATCTAAAAAAAAAAAAAACTAAATCATTGTCCTGTAGAAGAACAATGATGATTTGAACATCTAGACCATGTAGGAACTCATATTTATAAATCTTAGATCAAGTCTGATTTTTGCATTAGAAACCTCTTCAAAGGACATTTACTAGGCTACAATGTTGGTGATAAATCAACTTTATAACTATCAAGTGTGTTATTAAAAATATTTGAAACTAATGAAGTCACTTTTTAAAGTACACGATTAGTACATTAATAATGCAGATTATTATTTTTTCTTAATAACCAATTAAATGTCATGAGGTTCATGGCAATTTCTCTGCAATGGTTTTGTGAGGTGAACCAGGTGAATTATGGATCACTCAGGTCTTCCTGAGAGTAGCTGAAACCAACTCTAGCACCAAGGACCAAACAGAATCCTCAGAGACTGCTCTTTATAAAACAGAGTAAATTCTGACCCTAATGCAGAAAATTTACACTTTTGGTTTCTCTGACAGGCAATTTTTTATTTCAGCTTGATTAAGGAGGCAATTTTAGTTGATTGTTTAGTGTTGTAATTATAGTAATTAAAATGTAAAATGAAAATCCAAGATATTAATAAATAATCATTGATGTCATCTATGGTCATATTCTTGATAAAACTTTATCAAGTCACTAGATAAAACAAAATGTCAATCTTCTGTCACTTTGCAAATGGTTTTTGACATCAGATAGTCAGAACCATACTATTGAATTCGACTCCTCTACAGAGGTGAATTGTTTAACAATTTTGACCTTTTCATTTCTAAAGATGTGTCCACTAGTGATAATAGAGGGAAATAGGTGAAATTCGAATTAACACTTACAGCAGTTCTGGTAAAAGTATAGATGGGGAAGGGTGTGAAGTGATCGGCTGCAATTAGCACCAAGTACATAGCAGTCACTCGATAAATTCTTAATTAATTAGTTAGGGACTTAGTCCATTTTTTCCTTCTAGTTATTATCACGTCTAATCAAAGTTGATTGTAATTATAACACCGTGTAAAAGCTACCAATGATTGTAAGTTATATTTTTAAAAATTAATGAGAAAATTAATGCTCACTCCAAATGCACATGACTTTGTTATTCCAGTCTCCCAAAACATTTGAAAACCACAGCTGTTGATAATGTTTTTGATTTGCCAGATCCTGTAACAGTCCACTTACTTTGCCTTGAACATGGCATTTGTACCACATTAAAGTTTGGCAAGCTTAATCTTTGCTAACCACTGGCAAATGTGAACATGCTATAAAATACAAAAACATACTTCAGCCAAAGCCATTATCAGGTACATATTTGTTTGGATTTGACTAAGAAATCTCTAATTTGTTCATGTGCACTTGCCATCTTTACATCATGCATGATCATTATTCTCGCAATTTATATATCACGTGCCTGACAGCCAGCTAAGCTCTAAGTGCTGGTGAGGGAGGAAGAGAGAGAGGAGAGGAAGAAAGAAATCTATTTTACTTCTAATAGTGTGAGCACGAACTTCCATAAGCCCTCAGAGGGAGCTCTCCCAGTGGTGATCTCACCCATCCTGCCCCCCGCCTGCCCCACACTAAAAATGTTTTTGAGTAGTTGGCATATTCTCTTTCACACCATCCCATAAGAAGATCTGTCCTTGCATTTATCTGTCTACAAGCCTCATAATAGAGTAAAAACTATGTTCTCTGGCTCTTCACCAACACTAAGCTCAAGAAAACCATCATTTCTGATATTCCAGCACATGGAGCTCTTTAGCCTGGAAATCCATGCCATGGAGAGAGGCAGCGTAGGCACAGGTAGTGCACGATACTGAGGTTACAGTTCTGTTTTGCTCATCCACTCACCAGACAAGGCCAGCCAGAGCAGGGTGTGATGCCGGGCAGAGTTTGCAACCTAGTCACACTCCCTCCCCAGTGAGCATCATAAAAGAAATTTCATTAAATTCCCATTTATTGACTAACTTTCCCACTTAGTGGCCTCAAAACCTACAACTATGGCATTCTTATATTAATCTCATGACATGTTGTGAAGTAGAAAAGGCGGGAATGATGTAATTATTATTTCTGTTGTACAGAATGAAAGGGAAAGGTTACTTGCCACATCTGGACCAGAACTAACATCCCCTCATCCGAGCTGTCCGTCCACACCCACCTTTCAGTGTCTTGCAGCAGGGACTACATTCCACGCATGCTTTTCAGTGCCCAGGAGATGAACACCTGTAATGAACAGAGCGCTGAACATAAACACAAGGAAATACAACAAATCAACCCTCCTCCAACAAACTGAACCAAAAGAAAACAAAGAAATGGATCCTTCTTCTTAATCATCATTTACTATCTTTACAATTGAAAATAAGCATTTACTGTCTTCTCTGGTTGTTTGACTGAATTTAATTTTCCTTTTCGTGTAATTTATACAGACAGATAGAGCCTTAAAGCCAACGCTTTCAGCCCTATGCTGCATGTTATTTTCTATTTGCTTTTTAGTTTATTTATTTATTTATTTAAGGTTGGCTCCTACGACTAGGTCAGATATGAAGGGGAAACCAATCTGGGGCATCATCAGTTTGTATCTTTCAGCAGATTTCATGATCTGAGCTAATTGCCACCACCAAGTTGTCCGTGTGGCAATCCACGCTGACCATGGAGACATCAGAGGGAGCAGATCCTTCTACAAATATAACATAAATGTCACTGCCGGTCGAAGATATTTTAAAAACTCACCTATGACCTCTACTGGCCATGTTACCAAAATACAACAGCTACCATGCTTGCAGAAGTGTTTCCGTATTTTCATTTATTTACTTAGAAAATATTTTTTAGCACCTGCTTTGTGCCAGGCACTGTTTATGGGATTACAGTAAAAAAAATATAAAAAACAAAAAACCACCAGACAAAAACCCTTCTCTCTTAAAATTTGGCAGGGGAGACAAACTAGAAACATTATAGATGAGTTCACTGTAGAGTACTTTAGAAGGTAATAGGTACTTTTAAAAAGAGAAAACGTAGATCCAGGTAAAGGGGTTGGAAGTCCTGAGGAAGTAGAGCCAGAAAAGCAGGCTGCGGAAGGAAACTGGGTGCTCAGGACAAGCATTGGTGAGAGAGTGGAACTGAGCAAAGTCTTGAAAGAAGTGAGAGCCTCAGCAACTGAAGGTTGAACACATAGTAGGTTTTCAAATTCAATTAGACATTGTTCATTTTCGCCGAGAGTTTGTAAAGAGGCTTTGGAGCCAGTCAGACTTGTGTTCAAACCTTGCATCAGTCTGTTTTTGCTACAGCAACAAACACCACCAAATTCTCAGTGGCTCAAAAACCATAGATTTATTTCTTGCTCGCATTTCATGAGGGCTGCAGGTTGACTGAAGGCCAACTGTGACTCTGACGGCTCCGCTCAGCTGGGTTCAGCTCAGCATGTGTCGTTTCATCCCAGGAGCCGGGGGCCAAAGGAACGGCCGCACTCTAAGGCACGTGCTGTTCCCAGGAGGAGATCAAGGCTGAAGAGGGCCTCACCAAACCACACCACTGCAAGTTTCCACCTACATGTGGCACATGGCAACTTCATTCACCTTCTGTTGACCGTAAAAAGTTGAACTGGCCAAGCCCAAAGCCAGTGGGGGCAGGGAAGTGTATTCTGCCTACACAGAAGCCTGGCAAAGGCAAGGAAGGAATGAATGTTTGTGAATAAATAATACAATATACCCTTTAATGAGTTCCTCATTACTTTTCAGCAGTTTTCATGATCTGTGCCCAATTGCCACCACCACATTGTTCCTGCAGCAATCCACACTGATCACTGGGATATCTGGAATGACATGTCCTTGCACAAACACAGACATAAAAATAATTGCAGGTCCAAGGTAAGTTGTAGGTCCTTGAACCGTCCCTTGTCCATCTGTGAAACAGGAATAAGAACAGACTACCTGAGAAAAATAAATGAGGTCATGTTTGTGAATGCGTTTAGCATAATACCTGCCTTACAATAAATGCTAGTTGTTTTTTGTTGTTGTTGTTGTTTTGTTTTGTTTTGTCTTCTTCCAAAGGTGGCATCAGTCTGGCCCAATTCCTTTGGATGTTTAGGAGGCAACGGGATGAGTTGGAAAATTGAGGAACCTGGGATTCAAAAAATATAGATTCAGTTCTGATTCTAAATCCTACATAAATCTATAAAATTGGTTAGCTGTCTAAATGATCTGTAAGTCTTCTTCCAATGCTAAAGATCCTCAATTTGGGATAAAACCTTTACTGTAGGTTTTTGCTTTTTCTCTAGAGCTGCTGTTTAGTTTTAACACCAGGTGGCGCTAGACAACAACTTAATGGAAAAGGATACTTTTTGGTTTTCCTGTTTGTTTGTGGTGAAATTCAGACAGTTCTAGGCTATTTTTATTTTCTTCTTAAATGCGTATTGTTATAAAGCAGAACTTTTGCATCTGATGGTTCCTCAGAAACCACTACTCTGAGGAAGTGGCATAAGCCGAGTGCTCTGTCTAGACCCTCACACTTGGGGAGGGGCCCTGGGAGCCTGTGGCAATTTCTAGTTTTGCCTCTGAAGCATGGAAGCTTCTCTTTTTTTGACACAGGCATGAGATAATTGGAGCTGTGCTTCAGGATAACACGTCTAGCAGCCATGTGATGGGTTCCAAGAGCAGCTGGCCAGGCGGAGAAGGGTCTAGGACTGTGGTCTCCAACCCCTGGGCCGTGGACCGGTACCAGTTCACGGCCTGTTAGGAGCCCGGCCACACAGCAGGAGGTGAACAGCGGGCAAGCAAGCGAAGCTTCATCTGTGTTTACAGCCACTGTCTCCTGTCACCCCTAGATGGGACCATCTAGTTGCAAGAAAACAAGCTCAGGGCTCCCACTGATTCTGCATTATGGTGAGTTGTATAATTATTTCATTATGTATTACAATGTAATCATAACAGAAATAAAGTGCACAATAAATGGAATACACTTGAATCATCCCCAAACCATCCCTCCAGCCCCCCGCCCCTGTCCATGGAAAACTTGTCTTCCATGAAACCCATCCCTGGTGCCAAAAAGGCTGTGGACAGCGGGTCTAGGAGGCTCTGAGAACAGGCCGGCGTCTGTCCCGCGGGTCTGCACTGCGTGGGGCAGTGAGCGGAGACACGGGGAAGCTGTTGCTGCAGCATGAGGCAGCGGAAGGAGCTATGGCTTTGGGGTCAGATAGGTCTGGGTTTAAATCCTAAAACTCCAGCTCCACAGTGTTAGCACCTCGCTGCTCCCGTATGGAAATGCCCAGAAGAGGACATGTCCACTTTATGCTTCTGAGGTTCCTGTTACCTTGGGCAAGTTACTTAATTTCTCTGCACCTCAAGCCCATCCATGACACAGGGAGAAACCCGTAATACAAATCTCACAGATCTGCTGTGGGAAGTAAAGGTAGTGGCCACAGAATAAGTGGTCAGTGAATGCCAGTTCTCTTTCCTTTTACAGAAAAGGCTACCGGGCTCCCGCGTGTGAGACAAATTCAGACAAATTCAACATCAGCACAGAGACAGATATAATGGCTATGGTTTTCTGTGGCCAAGTTTTGCAAGTGACGCTGAGCTCTCATGATACTAGAGGCTCAAAAATTAAATCTAGTAAACTGGTGTACGGCTCGAGACTTAGGATATTCACTGGTCCGCAAGAAGTAAAGAGGAAGAAGGAGTTACACAGTGCGTCTCTGTTCTAATTGCTCAAGCTCTACTTAACTGAAATCTTGCTTCACAGGAGATTAGCCACATCCCCTGAGAGCACCAAAATCCTGAATTGCAAACCCTGTTTTGCCATCTCACAGACCTGCATAAATCTCAGTTGCAGTGAATGCCTCTTCTATTTCATTTATGAAATGACTATTTTGAGAGGATACTCACAATAGTCATTGTTATTAGTCCTTCTTCCAACTCTCCAAACTGGGGGAAGAAGAAATTAATGTGCAATATTAACGTTTCTATTTTGTATATAAAAGGAAAACAATTTGTTCTTTTCATGGGATACAGGGAAATTTGTGGGACGTGAGGTTGGTAGATAATTTCCAGAGATGGGTCACTGCTGCTTCCATCTTATTCTGGAGACAGGCAAAACCCACTGGTCACCAAAATACCCGTGAACAAATGCCCTATAGCAGATAAGCGTAGAGTATCCATGGAGGAGGGCATGATGTCAACAGTTTACTCCCTAGCAAGGAGACGACTAGGAAAGAGCAATTGATGATGATGTTTCACTTTCACAAGAGTCAGGGGACACGATGCCAGGGCGAGCCACAGAAGCACACGTTCTCTCTGACGGCGGGAAAACAGGCAAAGCCGTGTACTCCCCCACAGCTGCTGTGAACACAGCTGACAGAAAGAAGCACATTCTAGTTCTGCTCATGTGGATGAGAACACCCTTCCCTTCCTTCACTTAACCCAGATCGTTCCCTTTTCAAGTGACATAATCAAGGGGCACGAGCCTCGGGGTGGGAGGATGTGCTTGGCAGCATAACCCTCCCTTTCCACAACCCCCCACCCCGTGTGTCACCACGCTCAGCTTCTCCAGATGAAGAGGACAGCAGAGACCACCAGGAAGCTGGTGGTGCCACTTGGTGAAACTGTATGGTCACAGTGTGTGAAATGCAACTGGTTTCCTAAGGCTCAGGACTAGGAGACACCAGAATGCACTACAGAGAAGAAAATTGAGAATTATCCTCTGCTGATTTTAAAGAAGCCAGTAGGAGTACAACCTCTATGGAAAGTACTATGGAGATACCTCAAAGAGCTAAAAGTAGGACTACCATTTGATCCAGCAATCCCCTTACTGGGTATCTACTCAAAAGAAAAAAAGATATTCTATAATGACGACATCTGTACTCGAATGTTTGTAGCAGCACAATTTACAATTACAAAGATGTGGAAACAACCCAGTGCCCATCAATACATGAGTGGATTAATAAAATGTGGCATATGGATACCATGGAGTTCTACTCAGCCACAAAAAACAATGTGACCTAGCACCTCTCGTATTATCCTAGATAGAGCTGGAGCCCATTCTACTAAGTGAAGTATCACGAGGATCGAAAAACAAGCACCACATGTACTCACCATCAAACTGGTAATAACTGATCAACACTTAATGTGCACACATGGTAGTAACGTTCATCAGGTGTTGGGCAGGTGGAGGGGGTACGAGGGGATGGATAAATTCACACCTAACAGGTGTGGTGTGTGCTGTCTGGGGGATGGGCACACTTGTAGCTCTGGCTTGGATAGTGCAAAGGCAATTTATGTAACCAAAGCATTTGTACCCCTGTAATATTCTGAAATTTAAAAAATCACCAATGTCATCTCCAAACTATGGAGAATAATTTTATTTAAGAAATAAAATAACAGAATAAGAAAAAAAAATAAAGAAGCCAGTAGGGACATGACTTTCTGGGATGAATTAAAAAAATTTTTTTAATTGACACATAATAAGTGTACATATTTATGGGGTACATAGTGATGTTGCAATAAATGTATAATGATCAGATCAGGGCAATTAGCATATCCATCATCGCAAACATTTAGCATTTCTTTGTGTTGGGAACATTTAATACCCTCCTTTTAGCTATGTGAAACTATATATTATTGTTAACGATAGTCATCCTACAGTGCTGTAGAACACTAGAACTTGTTCCTCCCCTATCTAGCCGTAATTTTGTGTCCTTTAACAAATCTTTCCCTATCTCCTCCTTCCCCCTACCCTTCTTAGATTTGTATTAAATTTAAAGAGAGGCCTGGAAGCCAGGGAAGAAGGCCTGGGGGCTGTGTGAGCAAAGCCTCACAGGAGGGCAATACAGGGGTGCGGTCACGGAGTTCTGGGGTCTGACACGCAGTGTGCAGGTCCCAAGAGCGGATTTTGTCCGTGTTGTGGAGTGGTTAGTTTGTGAGACTAATCCCTGCTAACTGAACTGTCAAGAGCTTGTCACGGCCAACAAAACACAATGTATTTATTGGTAACAGGTACACGATAAGGCTTCCCAGGGACCTCCTGGCTGGTTTCCTCAATCTAGGTCATATTCTGCCATTATCAGGGTATCTGGGAGACCAAGTTCATAATGAGAATGCTGCTTGTGAACAAGGATTCAGAGCAAAAGAATTGGATCAACTGAAGGAGTGTTTCATCTGGGTATTAGAAAAGCTTTCTGAGTAAAATGGGCTTTCTAGGTGATCTGAACACAAGGAATCCCCAGAAAAAGTGTCTCCCTCCTCTGGAAAGTGTTAGATAATCAGCCTCCCCTTTCCTAAATAAATGCAAATCGCCTACCTACCACCGCAGCTCCACACACCCGGCCCGCCGGTGCCGCCTTCAGATGGAGCACGCCTCTCACTGCTTTCTTGTACACTCAGCCACTTCTCAGCTCCAGGCTTTTCAGCTCCCTGTTACAGCTCTCAGCGAGGGTTACTGATGGTCGGTCTCTTCAACAACACTTTGGTTCTCATTAGTTCCTCTGGCGGAATGATTTGCAAGTTCTGGGGACACTTTAACGCACATGTGGCAAGTTCCCGCAGCCTGCCTGGAGGCTGGAAGATGCCTCCCGTAGCCTTGTTCAGCACCAGTTATTCCGTTCCTCTGTGGAATGTGTTTTTATTTATTTGCCTCCACACATTCTCACCTTCCTGGAGAAAGAGGCGAAAGAGAATGAACTGTCCCGCCTTTCCCCACAAGAAAGTAATTTTTTCACCTTAGGTGGGCCATCTGCTTCTCCTAGCAGCTCTGCTTTCACTTGAACTGAATACATTTTGTCCCAGGCATTCTGCCAGCCACAGGCTCCAGGAGATGGAGCAACTAAAAGTAGTTTCCTTATGATGTCAGGGTTTTTGTTTCTTTTTTAATGGAACAACCTAAGGGAAATTTTGCATCAGTGTTCAGAGGAGTCATTCACAGAGTGGCAGGAGTCTCAGAGCAACAACATGAGCTGTATATGAATTTCCTAAGGATTAATCCCATTGAACATGTTGGCAGATCTAGCAGCGGGCCTGACAGATGGAGGAAATTGAGTATTTGCTTTAGGACCCAAAAGAGACCCCTAAGCTAGAGATTCTTGACCCAGGACGCAGATCCAATTCCCCTACGGAGTTTTCAGTTTCCACACCTTGGTCCCGCTCAACTGGCTCGTCTGATGCACAGCCAGGGTGGGAACCGTCCCTCTAAGGCACTGGGGGTCGAAGACCCTTCTTAACCTCCCAAGCTATGGAGGGAAAAATTACCCAGGGCAAATGTCAAAATGTACAGTCCTAAACCAGAAGACAGCGAGCTGTGGAAGGCCGCAGTAAACTGAGGGTGTTTTCTGATGGTCATGCACAGACTTAGGATTACAGCAAAAGTAAGTCACAGAGAGAAACGGCCGCCTTGGCCTGGCCACCGGGGGCCACTCAGGCCAGTGGATGGGGTTTTTCTGCTGCTTTGGCTCAGAGATCAGCACGGGCAACGCCGCTTTGATGACGTTAGAGGTAAAGCAGAGCAGCAGCTGCCTCCAGGAATCGACACATAAACACGACAGCCCTTTTGTGGCGGGGAGCAGCAGAAGACGACATGTCAGATACCATGAGACACAAGATACAACACTCAAGGCCTTGTTGTAACACACATGGGACATCTTGAGACTTTCTGAACTGCTCAGAAGAGATGGGGCCATTGCTGATATTCAGCCAACACACACCGGCATGGCGTAACTGCAGATTGAAATATAAACATATCGTCCCGATGGTTGGTAAGTAGCTTAAATTAGATCGCGTGTCACCAAATGACATCATCGGTGGCCACTGCATTGGTGGTATTGTGACCTGGGACTGGTGCCTCTGGGCGCGGCGGCGTGAGCGGAGCAGACGGAGCTGGGAGCTGGGATGAGTGCAGTGCGGTGCCTGGTTGTAGCTCGGGAGGGCCACTGGGGACCAGGCTGGGCTGGTGACTGTTGCAGATGGGGCAGAAGAAAAGGCCGTCTGGGTACAGGCTCTGTGAGCAGCTCTAGCGTCCGAGACACGAGGGGCAGCCCGCTCCTCACCCTCCTGCTGAAGTGAGTGCCGATCCCAGACGTAAGGACCACTGATATCATGGAGAAGTCATTGAGAGGGTTTGGTACAGTTTCCTCCACAAAACTGTAGTTTAGACACAAATAGCACTGAGTTCAGTGAGAGCTTGTCAAACATAAGACCATACCAGTAATTTCCAATAATCAGTAATGATTAGAAGTTATTAGAATGGTTCAAAGAATATTTTGCCTTGTAAGTTATATTACACTGTAAGCAGTTTCATGATCTATAGTTTAGTTAAGTGAATAGAAAAGAAATATTTTTAATTTTCATTTACATTCTGATTTATAGAAATACATTACATTTATTTATAAAATGTATGCTGCCTTACAGGTTGTTAACTATGTTGACATCATCCTCAGCTGGGAGGGGGGCGTAGTGATTCAGCTGGTGTAGTTTGAGATGGCTTCATTATAGCCCTGCACCCAGTCCAGGTTGGCCTGACTTGGGAAAAGATGGGTTTCATTTGGTTTACAAATAAAACTTTATCTACTGTTTGCTGCGGAGGATTGGGCCTACCAAACCTAGGCAAGAGTTCCCAGACATTGCTGTTCTCATACTTCCTGCATCCTCAGTAGGCACCTGCAGCAGCAAGGTACAAAGTGTGCAAAAGAAATGGGTAAGTTACGTTTTTAGTAACTTTGCCAGGACAGTGCTAGACCGGAAGTTCATTCATTCCACAAATACTTACTGAGTACCTTCATGGTGCCCAGCACAGCTCTAGGCACTACAGGTGTGTAAGAGAACAAAGCAGAGAATCCCCACCCTCCTGTAGCCAGTGAGCAGCTGGAGGCAGTGGTCGTCATGGCACATGGAAGATGGGCCATACAGTCGGAACGGATCTCCACCAGTTTAGGATCCCAAATCTGGGCATCACTCTTCATTTTTCCAATTGCTTGCTCAAGTCTCCACTCCTCCATATTGTGGGTAATCCAGTATCTATTCCGTGACAACTCCCCATTTCCGCAAGGAACCCTAAGGGGAGTAGTCTTGTTTCAGTGTTGCATGTGGAAAGACGCGATCAGTCCATCAACAGGTTCTGGTTTTAATCGTCACTCTAAACAATGTCACTGGTGAAAACCGGCTCTGGCAGTCCTGGTGCTGCGGTGGGGATGGCCTTGCTGCTGCAGAACCCTCTGCAGGCGGTGGGGCAGCTGTGCACAGGGACTCCTAAGATGCCAGCTTCTTGGATTTATACTCATACAATCAGCCACTGTTGCCCAAACAGGGCAGCTTTGCCAAAGTGGCCAAGCACAACTGGGTTTCTAGCCACGGCCAACGCAGTATCTGTAACAAGCTGTCTTCCACAAACCTCTAGGCCCTGGTGTGGGGCCCGTCAGGGAGGCAGACTTCCTCTTTCTTCTTGGGGGATCTCAGTCATGGCTACCTTAGCTCTTCAGCTAGTTTTAATTAAGTTCAATCTCAAGTGAGAGGGG